>JAPYZP010000346.1:0-27124 GCA_030522985.1 Torymus sinensis | reverse complement strand
TGCGGGCGATTAGTTTTTTTTTTTTTAATTATGTTATTTGAAAATTGAAACAATTATTATACGAATTGTTGTTGATGCAAATGGCCTAATACCCGATTAAATTGGTCATTCTTTACTGAGAAATATTACTCGTGTTCACGTGACAAACTTGATATGAAAATTCTAAAATTTTTTGAAAACTACGAAACGATGCTCGTCCGAAAGTACATAAATGTACAATTACTAATTGCAGTTTTGAGATATATAAGAAGGTGTGTATCAGTATTAATGCCCATCTCTGGTATCATCGCGAGGAAAAGAAGTTTACTTGGCGGGATGCAGCGATTTTGTAGTGTAAAAGAAGGTTGTGAGTTTTAACGATGATTGTAAATTAAGTCTCGGGGTTGAATATGACATTGTTATTATTGAATTGTAACAACCGTAGATCAAAGTAATATCTATTTTTATCACACTGTTTTGAGGATGAACAAAAAAAAAAACGAATAAAGAAAAAGACGGTAAAAAGAAGCATTTTAAGTGGTAGTTCGTAGTTAAGTCAAGTAATATACGTCGATGTCATGTGGTGGGAGAAGAAAAAAATCGCGTGTGTCATTTAAAAAGGTTGCAATGTAAAAATGACAATTACTACTAGACAATATCGTTATGATTTTACTCATACACGTTTTACGCATAAACGTCGATTAGCGCGCGCGGGGGAGAAATTTGAAAAATCGCTGTATTTTAAGTGTACTTCTTTTTTCTCAAAATTATAAACACATAATATGTATACATGCACAAGGGGGAAGCATGACAATATAATGCTCTTGTCGCGATATTGTTATGACCTTCCGCCGGGATTTTTACCACTGCAAGCAATTCTGTTATTTTTTACGGGTATATATATAACGGTTTCAGTCGTTCAGAAGCAGAGATTTGTACATTAGACTCGTTTACGTTTCGTTCTATAGAATTATTGCATTTATGCCGACTAACGCGTATACTATATATTATATGATATAATATTGGTTTTTATACATCGAATAATAACGATTAAAAGATATATTAAAAATTTACAATAAGTACTATAAAACATAAGTCTATATACTTTTTAAATCAAGTTGCGGCATAATACGACTACATAGTCGAATCGTTTCAAGGCCACGTTCGACAACTCGCACGAAGTTACATATAAAAAAATACAATTAACGAAACAAATTTCTGCTCTGAATATTCCTCATACGCAAACGAAAATTCATTATATATATATATATTATACGAAAATATAAACAAAAAGAAAGAAGAGCGTCGTATACGGAAGAACCTCAACGCGAGAGCGCGCATAAGTGGGAGATTTTTAAACAGGACCCAACGGGGCCTTATGTAGATTTTACCCTCTAGCGATCAGTCTCCTGTCCCCCCCCCCCCCCCTCCGAGGCCGAAAATACCTCGCTGGATTTTCCTCGAGTTGTGCATCGTACTATATAACGTATATAGCGCGTTAAGTGTTGTTTCTCTTTCTCACACACGCAGACACACAGACACAGACAAAACAACCCCCTCAGTATCGAGTTTTCTCCTATCCGTGTGTAGTAGCGCGAGGCTCGTGTTGTTGCCTAATATATATTACTTTAGGTATATAGTGGTTGTTCCAAGCGCGCAAACTCTCTCTCGATGTGTTGTTGAGTGATATTGGCGCGAACGATTTTTACCTGTACGGAGAAGCAAAACGTATACTTACACGAATTGTCCTAAGGTATTGTCATACGGGTCGCGTTATAGACGCGATGTTTGAGAGACTTTGTATACTTTCGATTTTGAGCGTGAAAAGATTGACATGGATGTATTGTTGGCGTATAATGTGCCGATTTTTAGGGTGACATATCTTGCGTTTATGCGATGTATAAGTGAAATTGAACGATTTGGTCGATTATTGCAGCGCAAGGAGACATCGAAAATTATTATTATTAGAATATTTGATAATTATATAGTGATGCCAAAATTCCGTTATATTTAATTCGCGTGATTGCGTTTGCGCGTAGATTATAAGAGTAGGCGAATGATTGTCAGACGGCAATGTAATTTTCAAACTGTATAGGATTTCACTATATCAAGGAAAACGTGTTTAAAATTCGAAATATTGACTATATTTATTTTCTTTCAATTCAGTGAAATTTCGTATACAAAAATGTGTTTCCCCGATCGGCATGCAAAAACCGGGTTATAACAATACGCGTGCAAAAGAAAAAAAGAAACAAAAATTCAGCGAGGTCTTTTGTCCGATAATCTGCGTTACACACAGACGCCCATCACGTATACACTGGAAAAAAGCGGCTTGTTATCACTGCAGTAAATACATATACCTCAACGTTGCGATTCGAAGTATGTAAAAGTCACATTATCGTGTACAAAAGTATCGATGCACCTATGATAAGCAACCACGTATTCCTACACGATGTGTACACGCGTGGATAACAAAGAAGAGTGGAACCGATGACGCAAAAGAATGATGAAGATGTAACGCTATAGACTGAAAGAAGGCGACGAAAAAAGACGTATAATGTACTTGATATATACAGTTACACGGCCTCGCACCTCGTCCCGCGCGCAGACACCGGAGCATCGAAGATTCAAAGCTGTCCTAAATATTATTAATAATCGTTGTGTCGTTTCGGTGTGTGTTGTATACCTCTCACTTATATATATACCTATATGATGATGATGACACACTTCTCCGTTGCTCTCGCGCGCTTTATATTGAGATCGTTCATGCGTTATTCGTCGTCGAGTGTGTATACGCGGATTTGAACTGCGATGGGGATGCGCGCACCTTTAATTGTTTCATTTGTAAACCTGTGAGAAGATTTATTAAACTTGCGTTAAAATAGACTTCAATTATATATAAATTCGACGTTCGTCCTAGACAGGGCATTCATCAGTTATTACTAAAACTCTTAAACTGCGGTTGCATCGGGAGATGTATATGTGTAATATGGCAACGAGAAAGTGCGCGATAAGGGCGACTTCCTTAGGATTTTTTCGAATTTACCTATTATCTCTTCTTCTTCTCTCTCTTTCAATCTACTAAGTCCACGATCGGTCTATATATATTGTATACGTTGATATTATTCGTCGAGAGTTCACACGATGTGCCGATGTATACGTATTTGTAATCTGCATCAATTTCGAGTTTTATTATTCTATGATTGTTGAACGAAAATTCATGCGCTGAGAATCGTGTGTGTCGTAAATAATTATAATGAAAAAGCATTTCTTTCATATTGAAAAAGTTAATGTTTATTTCGTCATTGTTAAATTTTATATAATAATAATTCCTATTTGAACATTTACATAATATATTTTGCCTATAAATTAATGATTGTAAAAAGAAACTTTTAATCATAATTTCAACAGCCTAAAAAAGTTGTTATTAACAACAAAAATACACTAAAACGTTGTCAAAAAGATTCTTGGCCAATGAATTGCACCGCAAACGAGAGCGTGTCGCAATAAAAGACATTTTACGAGAAGTATTTTATAGTTTACAGAAATTATTTTATAATATTCATATAGTTAAGGAATAACAAGGATAAAGAAAGGCTCATGGATATATCAGTTTTTAAGATGCAGAGACACACACGAAAAACACAGACCACACAACTCACTCACAGATGTATCACTTGCCGCAAAAGTAATTATATACTCAGTAATCCGTCGAACTGCGAGAGGCGAATTTAAGGCCTCTCGCTTAAAGTTCGAGAAGAAGAAGAAAAGAAGCGCGCCACGCAGACGACTATAACTACAATTTGCAGAACTATAAACCAAATAGAGCAGCAAGAAGGAAAAATCGGTCCATCCAATGAGCAGCCGTTCGAACAAAAGCGTAGATTTATATAGGGTAATATATACATTACAAATGTATCGAGACGAGAGAAGCGAGGAGAAACAAATTAATAATAATATAATGGAAACTAAAATATATAACAAGTAAATAAACACAGATCTTACGGGTTTTTAAACGAGATAAAAGTCGTGTGTGTGTGTAATAAATTGTGAAAAATTTCAATGCTCAATAAACGACCGTGACGGTGATTTTACGCGTGCGATTAAGGGGATACCAATTTTACTGTAGCCATCATTACGATATATTACGAAGTATATAATTATACGAAAATATAATGAATTAACAGGTAAAAAAGAAGAAGCGAGGCGGAAGGGACAAGGCGCGCAAGGCGTCTGCAAATCTAGTCGGTTCGTTATTATATTCTTTACAGTCATCACAATAACGTCAAAGCGTTCGATATTGTATGCGAGCGAAGATATCGAAAGAATAAGAAAGAAAAAAAAACGAAAAAAGAAAGAATTGAAAAATTTCAAGCTTACGTACATAAACAGTACTAACTTTATCCTACGTTATCATTGTAATAGTCGATAGTCTTAAGGCTCACGCTTTGGCCCACATTTGCTTTTGAAACGAGAAAGTTTTCGAGCGACGATTGATTTTGTATTTCAGTCGATATTCATTTTTAATCTCTTTATATGAGCATTTATTTTTTAAATAATGTTTTGTACATTAGTGTTATCATATTATATTGAAATGTGTTTTTATATTTATAGTTATATGTATACCGTGTATGTTTGTTAAATAGTTCAATATATAATTTATTATTGTTTAAATAGTATATATCTCATATTTTAAGCTATAAAAAATTACCTACAAACATTATAACATAATGGCAGAAAATCAATCCAGTCAAGTTTAGTTGGTCTCATTACATGAAATAACAAAGAATATGCGTCCATAGAAGTAAAGTATAGTTGGTAAAAAAAATGTATTGAAAACTAACAAATGGTAGGTAATTATTTATTTATTCAGTGCACGAAGTAAACAGCGCACAAGGATACGTTTTAGGGGGTATATAAGTAGAGCTTTCTCGTTTCAAAAATGACGATTTCGATGATATCAATCCGCGGCGAGCCTTAAAAAAAAAAACAAACCGAATAAAATAAAAGTAAAAAAGTAAACACGAATAATACAGAATTGTTAAGAGATGCAGAATTCAAGATTCATGGTACTACGCACGTCTTCGTGTACTAGCATGTATTTTTTTATAACACGAGTAAAAATAAATAAAAGCTTTTATCAAAATTGTGTTTTATGGTTTTTCTTTAAATGCTTTAAAATTACATTTCATTAATATTGTCTATATATTGCTTTAATTTTATAAGTTGTTTTTATATATTTATAGTTAAACCTTAACGTTATCTTTCAAATTAGCGCGGGAAAGCCACACATACGCATCGACTGCCACAGCCCGCAGTGCCGCCAAAAGTTCTTGTGCTTGTGCGCATGCGTGTAATTCCTATATTATTGTTGTGTCTGTCTAGTTTGCCGATTATCGTGCAGTTTTATTGTTACCTTACATTGTTATAAAATTCAACACAAAATATGTCTGTAAGTACATCAAACCACGAATAACAAACGTAGCAATGCAACTTTTTTATGTGAGATTAATAAATATAACGTTTTCTGTTTCAGTCAGGAAAGGCGCAGGTAAATTCAATAGCACATTATAAAACATAACCTAAAATTTTGTAGCTTATTTCAAATTTTTAATGATTTTTTATTTTTCATAATAGCACAATGCTTCGAATGATCAAAAAGAAAAGAAAAGAAAAGAGAGTATTTTAGATTTATCAAAATACTTGGAAAAGAATATCAGAGTCAAGTTTGCTGGTGGTAGGGAAGCATCAGGAATTTTGAAAGGATATGATCCTCTGCTGAATCTTGTATTAGATAATACAACTGAATATCTTAGAGGTTGGTTCTTTATTATTAATATTATTAATATTATGATAATTTCAGGAATCTAATAAACGAAACTTTTTACTAGATCCTGATGATCCATACAAGTTAAATCAAGATACAAGAAATTTAGGCCTTGTTGTTTGTCGAGGAACGTCTGTTGTACTTATTTGTCCAGTTGATGGTATGGAATCGATTCCAAATCCATTTGTGCAACAAGAAGGGTGATGTAGCTTTCCAATTCACACATCTCATTCCTCGTGTAACTTGCAATTATTATTTTTTTATATTTTCATTTAATTTTAATAATTGTAAAAAAATGACTGTATATAACAACTACATATAAGTAAAATACAAGAAAATACAAGTGAATTTTGTACAAGAAATGTTAATTTTTTGTTTTCGATACTAGTATTAATACACAATCATGTCAACTTTTTTATATGAATTAATTTAATTTTGTGTAAAAATCATTCAAATAAATTAACTACCTGTTAATTGAGTAATTAATTGATCATTTAAAAAAAAAGAAAATTAATTTATGTATTTCATATGATACAATATTAACGTTATACGATATAAAAAATTATTCTACATCTATATAAGGTACTCAGTCAACTTAATACTATTACTGCAATCACAGTAACTTATAAAATAGTACAAAGCAAATGATAGATTCATAAAATAATTTTAAGTTATGCATCAAAATGGGCAGTCGCTGCGATGGCTCAATCATTTCCAAATTCATTGCGTAGCCAAGGATATTGTTTTGGACAGTCGAAGCAGGTGTGCAAGTACCTATGGGTCTTGAGTATTCTACTTGGCAATTTGCACGAGTTTGGCACGTCGCATGCTATTTCATGGGTATCGAATTTCTTGTTGTAACAATGCCAAGGCTGAAACGAACGAAGTGTTTCCACAGACGTTGGATTTCTCATCCACTCCAGCACTTGCTGATTCAAGACGAAATAAACGTCGGGCAGTCGAAGAACGTCGTCGATGAATTTCTGAAAAAATATTACCAGTCACAGTCATTTTAATTTCTTCAGAAAGGTGTAATAAAATATACTCTGTCACTGTTAAACTCACGGAGAGCGCCGTGTAATAATCGGGATTCTGAATCCACGTAGTTGTAAAGTGAAGTCCCAGTGGGGCTCGATTACTCGTATAATGCATTTTGAAATTGTTCATCAATATGTCGTAAACGTCCTCGCCGGAAAGATTCAGCTCACACGTTTCCAGCGTCGGGCAATTTTGGTCCTACAATAAAAGCAACACTCAACACTTATAATAACATTAGCCACACACGTGCGCATAATCTCATGTATACGTACCCCTACGATGAGTGGATTAATGGGTATCTCCCAGAGTCCCGGGTACGACCTCGTAGGGCACATCTGACCAATGGCCGTGCAACTATGCGGAGTCTGATAATCGAGGGTGTAAGGCCAAATCGGAGGATGGGACGCCGGCGCTATGAGGGTCGAATCGTAGACGAAGCCGAACTCCGACATCATAAGAAACTGACGGTTCCATCCAAGACGGAAGAAAGGAACTCTCAAACCTTCAAAGCGTTCAATCCATTTAACAATCCAATAATTACAACAATATCCTTGCGAACCTTATATCGTCATACCTTTCACGTCTTCCAGTCTCACACCGGCGAACCTGTTGACGATGTTGGCCTGTCCGACCATCTCGTCGAAATAGTCCTCGAGCGTCGCGTTCTGCATCCACCAATTCTCAGGGCCCCGATGGCTGCAGCGAATATATATAATCCGTTAGCCATTACTTATATAGTTACAGTGAGATTTATAAAATCCATCAACTTACGTCACCGAGTGTATGGCGATCTCGTGGCCGAGGTTCCACAGGTGCTGGACGTCCCGGTAATTCGTGTACTGATGGCTGACGAAGAAAGTCGCGCGGATGGGACAGCCGTTCGGGTTCTTTCTCTCCTCGGTGAAGATTTCTAAAAGCGCGCGTTACGTCGTATGGATTACAGGCTGCACTTATAGCGTTAGTTATATATATTATATTTGCAGACGTACTTGCGAAGAGGTCGAAGTTGTCGGGATTGACGGCGTCCTCGAACGTTATCGTTATCATCTGGGGTACCAAGGATACGGTCAGGTTGCCCGGGACCTCGCTGCCGTCGGAGGAACACCAGCAGTTGGGGAGCTGGCACTGGCTCCTGTCGCAGGGTTGCGCCGCGTGGATGTCACTTTGAGAATCTGTGAAAAAATAATCATATTGTATAGATAATTTTGCGCGGTTTTGATTGAAATATTGAAAATAAACAGAGAAAAATCTGGTGTTAGAATATACCATTAAGTTAGAAAAGTATATATAGGTATGTGGAGGTATTTGTTTTTTATTTTTTTTTTTATTATCGGCGCTTTCAAGAAAGACCTTTGTATTGAGAAAAAGAAAATTTCTTCCTACACATCTAAGAATTATAGCCGTAAAAAGAAAAAAGAAAAAAATTTATTTTACAGTTTATCGTAAAAAAAGTGAAACGCGATCTCGTCTTACCGCACCAGGCCTCGTCGGAGCCATCCGAGCAGTCGGAGCTACCGTCGCAGAAGTACTTGGCCAGTAGGCAGCTGCCGTCTCCGCACGCCAGGCTGCCCTGCTCGCAGTTGCCGTTCTCCAGCAGGGGTTTAGGTGGATCCTCTTCTGGAATCGACTTATCGAGCCTTACGCCAATTGGCCAATCGTAAACAATATGTTATCGCTATGTAATTCAAGCCACCGCTTACCCAGAATGACGTCGCAGTTGTCGACGTTCGCCTTGAAGTCGCATATCTGACGGCTCACGTCGAACAGCAGGCCCTGCGAGCACTTGAACTCGAACACCTCGTCGTCTGTGCGCATATATAAGGACGTTGTTGTTTGTTATATTATTGGGAAGGTGGGGGGCTAGTACGGGAGAAATTTTTCTTTGTAATAACATTTGTATATGTATGTGATATATATATACGCGAGGAGTGAGTTTTTACGGGGTCTCGCCGAGGGATATATCGCTTTCACAATTGGAAAGCCGCCGCGCGCGTCGAGTCGACGGCTCGTTTTGACGTTCGTGGATGTTTATTATAAAATTTGTCGTTTGAGAATTTTGACAGTTATCGTCATACATATATAAATAATAATATTGATGTTCCGCGTAAGGACAATTCTATATTACTATTAAATTATTTTATTTTAATTTTATTTTATTCGTTAAACGGGCTATAAGCCCTCATGGTATGAGTACTTTAAAAAGTTCCTAACGGTTAGAAAATAATTTAAAATTTTATTGAAAGAGATCTCATGACGTTTTTAAACAGCGAAAAACGATGTCGATCGCTGTGATGTGAGAAGGAAGAAGGGTGTTCCATAAACGGTTCAGACGATTGATGGTAGAGTGAAAACCGCTGCTTGAATGCGCAGTTGGTTCTTCTATTGCTCTATAATAGTTACGTTATACGTTGTAGGTGAGTGTGCGTTGAGTGAATAAGTTCGCAGTTGGTCTGATTTCTCAAAACTGTGAATAAATAATAAAAACGATGTCCGAGATAATAATGTAAAGAAGACTTGACATGATTCAATTATGCATCGGATGATTACTTTTAAAAAACATAAACCGGATAAATTTTTGCTGTACAGACTCAAATTTATTTGCTAAGATTGCACGAGTAAAGGGTGACCCGCGCAGATTTGAGTGCAGTATGTAAAAATCGGTAGAACCATCGTCTTGAAAAGTCGAATAATTGCATCATTTAATGCAAACAGTATACTTCGTTTAATAAAACATCATAACATACCAGTTTTTGAAACTGCCGAATTTATGGGATTCAAGAATATACGTGTTTTGATAATTATAGTAACGAACGTCTGCAAAAAAATTACGCGAGAATTAAAATATCGACTTTTTAAAATTCTCTTGTCACTATACTCTTTTCTACTATACACATCACAGCGCTAATTCACAAAAACAAAACCTGAAGCTAATTAACCTCCTCTTTCCGCATTCACCGCTCATTACTCCCCAAATCCCGACGCTCTCTCTTTCTCTCTTTCGCATTGCTGAAAAGGATCATGTAAACTGGATCAGCCAGCACGCACGAGAACGCGAAACTATACAATGCCATCGGCCAAAGGAATTAACGCATGCGCGCGAGGTTCCTGGTATAATATACGCGCAACAAGTGTGCAAGTACATATATACATATATACGTACGAGAGAGAGGAGAGCCCATATAATAAAATTGCCTCCTCGCGTTGTATAACCAGTCCAAATCTGCGCGACGCGTATAAGTATGTGCGCGGCGCCGCTGCGGGGCGCGCGCACTTTTCCGCGAGACTTTCTCAATGCGAAGATGCCGGCCGCGCTGCCGCCGCGATCGTAAAGCAAGTAGGTATATATAAGTATACGTAATTGCGACACGCGTCGCAGGTGGCTCCTTTTTTTTCTGCCGTGCGTGATGGTCTGGTTGACAAATTGCGGGTCGCGTTTTCCGATGGATTTTCCGTTTTGGGTTGGTACGAGCAAAAATCTTTGAAATCGTGTAATACGAATGAAAACCGCTTTTTTTTCTTTTACTTACAAGTTTTTCATAATTTTGAGTTTATTTTTCAACGTAACCACACGTTAACCGCAACACCGTATATCGTTTGTTCGCAAGAGTATAGACACTTGTTCTAACGATAACGATGGGAAAAATCTCATCGGCCCATAATTCTCTGCGATACATATACGCGCACTCGTCTATATACTTATATTATACTCGATTTAATCGTCCGCGCCATTAAGTTATTAAAAACCCCCGACATTCCCGAGTACGAAAAAAAAACACCTCCTCATCATCAAACATTACTTCAACCTCCCGTTACCCAACTCATAGGTAATCTTTCTCCTCTCTATAAATGCGCGCCAATCGCCAAAAAAAAACAAGATTTTCGCCATCCCCGTCGCGCACATCTTGCGAAAAAAAAACACGCTCATCCTTTCGGATTTTTCGCTGCGCACTCGCTTCTGCAACCAGCGACGACTCGTTAAGTAGATACCATCCGAAAATGGCGCGGTGTATTACACACATATATCGTACTCACCGAGGCAGAGGTAGTATTTGGCGCATTCCGCCGGGGTCCAGACCGCGTGCGCCGCTGTCTTCGGATTCCGGTAGAACTTGCTGTCGTCGAGGCAGGGCGCCTCCGTCGTCGTCAGCGACTGCGCCTCGTCCTTCGCCGTGCTCGCCCTCGCTGCAAATTCATTATATGAAAAGTCGAGACGATTATTTATTGGCGCGGTGTTTGGTATTTTTAGCGGGGATCGTAAAAGTTGATTTTTTTTTAAACAAGAAGCTGTTCGTTAAAATTAAAATTGATGGAAAGTCACGAGCGTTCGTTAGATAAGTTACGGTAGGTTTGATGACAGGTGTGATGCATCAATCGACGAAATTATCAAAACCTTTCAGATCGGCGGAGGTGGCCTACATAACGTCTATACTCGACAGAACAAGTTTGAGGGAAAAAATTGCAATTAATGACGAAATCGCCGCTGAAACGCACCCGCGGAGAAAGAGGAAGAGAGAGAGAGAGAGAGAGAGGAAAAATAACTTACGTAAATACCATACTATTAAGCGGTTGTAAATACAAGTTGTATAATTCGGTCAACCTTAAAGGAGGATATCGTAAATTTTTCAAATATAATTACAGCATGATTCACCGTTAAAATTCTTACATATAGAAAGTATATACAAATTGTTAATTAGAAAAAAAAAGAGAAAAAGAAGTAAAATTTATGTACCGTTGTAACCCAACGCTATCTATACGCCATATAATGGGCAATCAGAGGGGAAATATATTAGATGAAATTGTATGTTGGCTGAAGTTCCAAGTGTACACTTCGCTTAGCGACCGTTTGAAAAATGAAAAGCCGTATGTACTTATATGGGAACAATTTTTCCGTCTCAGTGACGAGAATCTCTGTTACAGCCGATAATCGAGATGCCTGCAGGAAGTTATCAAATGATATTCGAAACGACTTTCTCCCCAGTGTGAGGCATGAATTTGCGTTAAATGCATCCACTTTTGTGATGTCGTAAAGATAATTGGCCGTTCTGACAAAGGAGACTGGGTTCAAATATCATACTGGGTAAAAAGCCTTTTTTTTCAATTTTCTGAAAGACATTAGTGTAATTGTACGTAAGTATATGCTCATGTTTATAAGTAAGTGAAAATCGGTAGAAGAAAGATGTTAGTTGTTACATGATAAATATAAACTGCACCGTAATAACACGAACATCTCAATCCTTGCTGATATTTTATTCAAAACTAGACGACAATATCCTCAGAAAATGTCATTTAAACTGACCATGATTAGAAACTTAAAAAACCCTGCATTTAATTGAAGACCGGAAAGCAAACTCATTTCGCTGCTCTTTCTTTCAGCTGAACGCCAAACAGTAAGTAGCTTGAACCAATAGCACTTTTACGACTATAGGCCTTTTGAAGCGAACAATTAAAGCTACGCAATTATAAAGCTATGGGAAGAAGAAATGAAAGAACCATTTTAAAGACTCCATTAGGTTTTAAATACTGGAAATAAGGATCAAATATATAACAGACTTTTTGTCGTATTATGCACGTCAATAATTGAGTAGTGGGTTTTTAAAAGTGGATAATTTCATACTTTAGATCCTAAGTGCATTGCGGAAGATGTTGTTTCTTTCACACAAGCTTTAAATAAGAGTTTTTTTTATGAGTTTAATGTAGCAGAAGTAAGCCTCCTCGAAATTTGAAATGCTTAATAAAAAAAATAAGAGTTTTGAAAAAAATTTAATTTGGCACAAAGAACCGAAATTCAATTTTTCCAAAGATTAAAATTAATCAACAAATATAATGCAACCCCCACGCCAATAATCCACTCAATCACCGGCATCAACGGATCACTTTCAAGTAAAGCGACCCACGAAGAAAAACCCGCTCCAAATCTCCAAAGACCGTCATTTAAACGTCAACTTGTCGCGACTGCCATACCGGTATAAAAACACCGCGTACTTATACAGGATATCTCAAAATACAGACATGTGCGCGGCGGGCGACGACGGATCGCATGAATCGCGGCGCGATTGGCGCGCTTCCTTAATCTGCGCCGTGCTGCGATGCAGGTCGCGATTTTTTGCGTGAAGAAAATTTCACTTCCGGCAATTGCACCGAACGGGTTCGCGCGCGCGCCGAACTGTACCTATATATCGATGCGAGACGTGCGCCAGGTCGTGGGAATAATTTCGGCGGGTATGCAATTGTTTTCGCAAAGTACTGGCAGTGTGGTGGTTGTTGAGAGCAGGTGAGATTTTGAAGAAGAGGAGACAAAATGCGGTGGTGAGTTAAGGTTTTCTTCTTTTTTTGTTTGAAGTTTTTTATACGCTGCTTTGAGGGTGTTTCTTAGGCACGACCGCTGCTCGGGAGAGCCTTATAATTTCGCCAGAGAAAAATTTGTTAACCCTATTATAATAACTAAAATTTGAGGTATACGAATAATTTTCACCCCATCCAGAGTCGATTTCTGGCACTTTCCACAATGTATGTATGTCTGTATGGCTCGATTATAAACTTCGAAAATGCGAGCACAAAGAAACATTTCAAAAAATCGATTTTTAAGCGTAATGTCTAGAAAAATTAATTTTAAGTTAATATCTACACGTCTATTTGCTAAAACTAATTAAAAGTCACCTTTTTTCTACTACGAACAAGTATTTGATTTTACACGAAAATGTTAAATACAAAAGTTGGAAATAATATTTAAACAAAATTTTTTCCCATTCAACATTTTCATGTAAAATCAATTCGATCCTGACGAGTTAGAGCTATAATAATGGTTTTAAACGCCTAAATATACATATAATGGGGGATTTTCGGCTATAACTTGACAGGATTGAATTTTACACCAATATGTTCAATGCAAAAGTTATAGATTATAATAAAACAAAACTTTTTTCCATTTGTCACTTTCATGTACAATTAATTCCTGGCGAGTTAGACCTATAGAAACGATTTTTATTGCCTAAATACACCTGAAATAGTTGATTGTCGCTTATTGTTCAAGGATTTGACTTACACAAAAATGCAAGATTTTTACATAAAAACGAAGTCTTTACATAGGCAGCGGGAGGTCGGCGCGCGCTATATAGCCCCGCTAGTTTGGTATAGGATGGTGATAGTGTTCTTTGAAATTTGGAGGAAATTGTCTGCAGTGATTGTAGTTTCAATATTTTGTATAACAAGTCGAAACTGCAGGTTTATAAAATGTGAAGATGAAAAATTGTGATGAGCTTGTTTTTAAGAAATGTTTATGTGATTTGAAGAATCCGTTTACTTTATTATAGTATTGCCCACCAAAGGTATACCTATACGAACCAAATGTATCTCGCACCGAATTTTCACCAACAATATAGCAAAACGATATTTCGTTAATTTACATAATAAAATGAGTGGAATTTAAAAACGCAATTTTTTCAAATAACAGTTTAAACTTTCTACTATATAATAAGTATATTTGTACAATCGATTGTAAGATAGAAGAATCTATTAGCAGGAAATATAGGGCCGAACTCGGGATATCTTCCAAATATCGTGATCTCCTAATACTTGTAGTAGCTTCATGTATGTTTCCTTGACTACAATCCAAACATGAATTATATAGTCCATAATTTATACTCATACTATAGGAAACCCCAAACGCGCTGAACGCTTGCTATATATTGTTTTTAAAGTTATGAATATATAATTTTTCATTATAATTTCATTTTAATTAATTTCAATGATAGGACAATCAGATAATTTATATCAAAGCATAAACAAATTTAATCTTTTTATTCTAATTTGATTTAATTATTTAGTTTTAAATATAGTTAAGAATAATAAAATTCAATTTAAAAAATTCAAATGTATAGCTGAAGTAGCGAATTTTCAAATGCTTCGCAACATCCGGCCACAGTTTCTTAAGATTACAGAAAGATATATATGTATCAACTATGATAAAAGAAATTCCGACCAACCCTCACTTTTATAATTTCGAAAACCGGTGGCGCGCCTTTTACGAGCGAAAAAAAACTTTCCCTCACACTCTCGACGCAGCAGCAGCAGCAGCAGCAGTAGCATTTCACCGCGCGACTGCCGGTTTCCCATTTCACTTGCTCTTATATATATGTGGGTTATAAACTGTCGCTTTTTGTTCGGCTCTCTGCTCCGTATACACCACGAAGAAAAAAAACAACAATGCCCCGCTGTGTGAATAGCCGAAGACGATACCAGCCGCGATTTAAGTATCGACTTTCTATCCGCGCGCGCAGGAAGCGTTGACCTCGAACTTGCCCGCGGAGAGTTAGTGGGTCAAGGCTCGCTCGGTCTCTCGGATCCTTTTGGGATGCTGCGCTACAAGTAGAATAATAATGCGCGTCTGACCGTAGATCGTCGAGAGAAACACGCTCCAAGTGTTTTGATGATTCGTTGTCTTTCGGGTTGTTTTCGTCAATGAAAAGATATCAGTGTTCGAAGGAGTGCGGAGTATATATGTATGTATGTCTGTAGAAAGTTATGCTATGTGAGTGGAAAATGAATTGAAATGAGGATTTCATTTTTCATGCATTGAGTAAGTAGCGAGCGATATTGAGGGATAGGCATTATATTACCGCAGTGAAATTGAACGAATAATGTTAAAGATTTAAGTGTGCTGTACTTTATTTTCGATTATTTTTGCGAATTGCCGATGTTACTCATTCTGCCGGTTATTCCAATCATCACGTTACCTTCATTAACAAGCATTACTGTCATTTGTTGTTTTGATGATGCTAATATCTTTAGAAAGTTATCACATTTTTAATTTATAGCATTTATTAAATATATGCATATATAAATATATATTCTCTATACGTGAATTCGAAAACGAAATCGGACATTCATATTAATTAGCTCATATATATACGAAAACAAAATATTGTCCTCGGATCATCGATTTATGACAGTGTATTAAAATGTATATTAACCAATTGGCGCTTCTTTTTAATCGGTTATAATCATTTTAATAATCCCCAGCATTAAATAATAATTTTTGACCTTTTATGTATATTTTTTGTTATTTTGCCATATATTTATCCACTTTTTTATTTTTAGATATAGAAATGATAATGTCGAAGCTCCGTTTTCTAAATGAGCGCGGAAATCGGAAAAAATATAACCTTGTGTGAAAATTCTGACATAGTATTTAAGAAATTGTTTAGACACGCAGAAGCTTGTTCCATTTACATCGCGTAAAAGTGGAAAACAGGTTTTCGACGTATAACTAGTCTCTATTAAAAATGATTTATATTTTCTCAAAAAGTTAAATTTAATTTTTTATGAATATTAATGAGATTTGTATAAAATATTTTATTTTTCGAAGAATTCGAAAAAGATCGGAATCTTATATTTATGATATCGTAAAATTGTCCGCACACATTAAAGAATTCAAATGTAAATAGCTAAAGCAGAGCATAATTATAAAACTATATAATGAGCATCCTCTAATTAATAATCAAGGTAATTCCTCTTAGAGATATACACTTTTCTCTGTTAAATAATTCAATATAATTAAAGAATATATCATTGCTAATGAAAAAAAATGAAACCTATAACGCCGATCTTACTAATATATATACAATTCGACTACTCTGAGCTCATTGAAGTTAGAAACATCCATAAAAATCGCATGTATTATCGATATGCTACTATCTTAATAAGGCAGTATACCGTCAAACAATAGCACATCACGCGCGTTTTCTCACATCAGCACCGCTATAATCACACGCGCAGTTATATATTATGTACGCTTCCTCGTCGCGCGCCCACTTCCCTCATCATCCACCTATAAGTACTTACACACCGGCACGCATCCACACTCTCTCTCTCTTCATAAAAAATCTCTCACCGTAGCACAAACAACAGGCGCCGAGCAGCGCGGCAATCGGCCAGCAGCGCGCCATATCGTACACAAAACACTTGTCGCCGAAAACTTCACTGGAACACTGAAACTTCACTGAAGCACACGCAGGCACATAGAATATGGGAGCGAGCGCGCCTGCACGGCGGCCGTCGCACTTTCGAACTGAGGAGCCTCCCACCGAAAGCGAGCCTTTTACGCGCGCCGACGACGACGACGATCGCGGAGGGAGAGAAAAAGAGAGGAGCACGTGTATATATGTATAGAAGTGTACTTACTTGCACTTCTTTTTCGCACGCGCGCGTGGCGGCTTTTCCCATAGGGATAGGTGATGCCGCCAGATTATATGTGTATATACCTATATACCAGTCGAGGTGAAAAGGCGAATGTGTGTAGGTGGTGGTTAGATGTGGATGAGCGGCGCTCGTGATGGGTGGGCGGAGGGTGCGGATGATGGGTTTATATGTATAAGTAGGGATTTTCTCTTGGATGGAGAATCCTGGGTACAAGAGTTGGTGGTTAGTGCGGCGTTCGATGTGGTTGAGTGACTGATGTAGGTGGACGAAAGTGTTTTTCCAATGTGTTCGAGTTGAAAACGGAGAAAAGAAGAAATAATTATAATATATGCTAGCTACTGGTAGAATTGAATAAAATTTATTTCGATTGGTATTATACGTATTAAAATATTCCCATATTTTCGTTATCAATATATTCGTATTTTAAATAATATTAGAAAAATAATAAATTTAAATTTTCAGTGTTAATTACCCTGTCTGATCTAGCTGTCTTTTTCATAAAAATATTTATCAAATATATGTATACCACAAATAAATTCGATAATCAAAAAATAATTTCGTTGTCAAAGTTTTTAATAAATTATATAGTTCATTCAAAGAAAATTTTATTTAAAATCGAGGGAAACCTATAAGGAATGGGAAAAAGTTATAACATTATTGTATATAAAATTAAGTATCATATGCATTTATTTTTAAAATGAAATAATTAAATGGAAAACATTTGTAAAATATGTACTAAATTATACATGCAGACTATATCTTCAAATCATATATATGATGACACCACAATCTTTCAGCAAGAAAATTTGTCAGAATCAAAATTGTTTCTTCAAATTGAGAGGAGCATATGACATCATTTCCCAAGTGAAATTCAGATCCATTGCGATTGACTGACTCGCTATACGCACGTACAAGAATACGTATACAGTACATGTCGGTATGACTGCATTGAAGAGCACCAACACAATCGAGCGTAAACGCGACTCGCATATATAACACACGCCACACACATACAGGCAGCGGCATATAAACATATATAAGTACTTATAATATATACGCGACGCGCCACATGTAATAGCGTTCGGCGAAAGTCACATATTTCATATATGTTATACTCTCGATTTTTACCGTCGCGCGCATCGCACCCACCGACTTATTGTTCCAGGGGCCCGATACTTATATACGTACATACATATCCCACTGCATATAACCCGATCGATGATTATCTCTGCGTGAAGGAAGCGGATACACGTCTTACACGCGCGCGCGTGTGTGTTATAAATTTAATATGCCCGTCCGAATTTTTTGCGGGTTTTGACGGACCGAAATCGGTTGTCGGCTTATATACGCGTAACAGATAGGCGATGCAGATTGATCATGTCGGCGAAATTGGAAATTAGCGAGAGATTCGTAATTGGATATACGGCGAGAGCGTATATATACATATTAATTTTTCCGGATTATTAAGTGGCGCGGGTTTCCGTTTTGCCGCGGAGTTATTATTAGGCTGCAGTTAGCTCATACATGGAGCTGGGTAGGAAAGCTTCGCGCGGAATTAGTTTATCTAGGATAATTCCTGTTGGAGTTTTCGTTATGATTATTATTTCGCTGCGAATGTATATACATTTATATAATAAATCGCGTCGTTGCGCTGCAATGTGAGAGCTTTTCGTTTGTGTATGGGACGCGCGGCAATTAATGTTCGCATGCCAAAATGATCAAGTACCGAAGAGGTGTGCAAAGATGAGATATGACGTTTTTATTTGCTTAGACGTCCGCTTCAAGTGTAAAGGATACCGATTTCCTGAATTTTCAACTGCTATTAAACATGATTGAAGAAAGACATATTTTTAATTAATATATACATAATAATCTCGTGATTTCGAAATGAGTTCGAACACTAATCGAGTGGATGTTGTTTTAGATTAAAATTTATATACCTAGACTCAAATTTAATTATTAATATGCAATTACTATATATTGATTTACTTCTTATTCAATTATACTTAAAGGCTTTTTGCTAATTTATATACGTATCACTATACCATATAATGATGGAAACTCAATGATACCGCGGTTTCTAACGATTGTACCAATATTTTGTTGAAAATATGCAAATGTTAAATGTAGTATAGTAGCTGATCGATAGGAACGAAATTTATGTTCCCTTCGTTGATCATGTCCTCCTAATATCTTTAGTAACGTCATGTTCCATTTCCGACATTCCGAATACGACAAATCCTGATTGGATCCCATTGAATGCGGTAGCCACACCCCGAATAGAATCTATATACTCTATACCAGACAAAGACGAATCGGAATTCGTTGTAATGATTAATACATACTTATTAAGTATATACTTATAAAAATTATGTTGAGTGCAATATTTTTCTTACAATTAGTATATATTTATAGCAAAAAATAAACCACAATTTAAACAATAATAGCATTGTAAATTATAAATTAAAAATATTATATATATTAAATAAGATTATTACTTTATCTATCGCGGTAATGGTTTTTGGTTCAGAAGACGAAAAGCTATTCGACGATCATATTCTCCTAATCCTTCTAGGTACCTATTGCTTCACTTGCGTCCAGTTTTAGACAGCCAACAGACGTCGCGAATACGAAAAGTGCGTATTGAACGCAATAGAATCTGATTGGATAAATGTCGGACGTACGAAAGAAAGCATTTTTTCATTTTATACTTTGCGAACGATTCGCGAAATAAATAGCTGTGTTGTAATGCTTCAAAATCAATGATTTTTTAATTAAATAAATAATTATATCCATAATATCAATATTTAAAAGTGCATACTTAAATATAAATTAAATTATATTTAAAAATTTTAAAAAAAAATACTGCCTACTTAATTTAATAAATTTAAAATTTTGATTAGGTAAATGTCTTGCATCATTTTCGAGCAAGTATGGTTAAAAATACTCTAAAATCTTTAAATAGGCTGCTATAATCGAAAGATACAAAAATCTAAGAACTAAGCGTAATTGACTAGACATAGAACGAACTAAAAAGAAACGCTGCTCCTGCTCTAACATCATCGTGCGCTCCTGATAGCTCGAGCAACCTTACGTTTCATTCTTGTCTCGTCCGGCTTTCGTGCATTCTGTTTCTGTCCCGGATATATTCCGCATTCAAGCAGATAAGTAAAAGTGAGTGTGCGTAACCGAAGAAGACCTTTTTTTCGTCGGCTGAGCTCCTGATAGCTGCGCCGAAAAGTTGTCTTATTCTTCACTTGCGTCTAGTAAAGTTTGCTTTGAAGTCGACAACCATACGGTGGAAGAGAAAGAGCGGCTGCTTGGGTCTGATAAAGAGCGATGAGAAGAGAGCGTAACTGTACTTAACAGATAAAAATGAATCCTATACTTAGTTGGAGTATTATTAAGGCTCATGATTATAAATTTAAGTATTATATAATTTTATTATTAACTAGGGGTTTGCAAAATAGAATAAAACTTTCCTTTTTAACAAACAAAAAATGTGTGTAAGATAATTAGTAAGTATAAAAAAATAAAAATTTTCTTACGAATATAATAGTTTCTCCTTTCATAACTAATTTATTAGTTTTGATAAATTCGATTCATTTTTATAGTAATATATTTTATTTAAAAAAAAAATAATTTATTTAATTTAATTTTTTACAATCATTATTGTTGCAATATTTAGCGCCATTTCATTTGTATTACATACAGTCTGCTGCTCAACAATGTCAGTGCGCGCATGCGCGCCCTGCAATACTGGAGTTCGAGTCTGTCCGCAGGAACAGTGCAAACAAACCGGCCGCGACGTAGCACTGGGTTTCAGTCGGTTTTCAACAAGTTTTAGTTATTTTTAATGACTTTAGTATAAAGAAATGAATTTTTTGGTGTTAATATGTAATTTATGTTTTGTACTCGCCATTGTCGATGGAACCTTGTCTCCCACGAAAGGTAAGAAGACGAAAAAACAAAAGCCACCAGAAGAAATAGAGAGAAAGGTGAGTACTGTACATGAAAATCAATATTTTGTTATCACAATTTAGCAATATTTCAAGTGCTCTATTTTATGTCACATTATTGATTTTATTATTTATAGAAATATATGTTTTTTAATTTATTATTAGTTATATCGATTGTAGGTTAAGTAGGAGTTTTTAAAGTTTGATAAGTATTTATTTTTTGTTATAATTTTATTAAAACTGTCATGTTCTCTTTTATATAGACTGGGCCCATTGAAAAGGATGTGTTTCAACGATCTCTAGTCAAACGAGATCCAAAAGTAACGGATATATTACGTGAGTCTGGAGCGTACTGCAATAATACAAAGATTAGACACTATGTATCAGGCGAGATTCTTGGATATATTACACCGGTAATTGATGTTATGATTTAATAATCAAATGCGATGTTAAATTTAGGTGCTGTTTATTGCTATATTTATTTTACTTTTCATATATCTTTTAAATCAGAATGTAGAATGTATTTGTAAGTGCTTTCATTTGATTATTTTTTAGAAATATTTTCAAATTTAAAGTATTAAAATTTATTATAAAGAAGTAAATAACTTTATTTAGTTGTCAATGATGATTTACTTTTTATCTAATTTTAATATAATTTTACAGTGGAACACTGAAGGCTATGAGGTTTCAAAAAGATTTCATGGACGGTTTGATATGGTCTCACCAGTTTGGTTAACAATTAATGCTAGAGATCCATTCAAAATACCAACACATGATCTCCAAAAATTATGGCTACATGACATGAAAGCTGCTGATGATGAAAATCATATTGTCAAAGGTAATGAATCTTTTTCTGTTTGTATTTATTTCATAGAAATTTCTGTAAACTTATGTTCTAACAATTTTGCAGTTTTACCAAGGATTCTTTTTGAAGGATGGTCTAATACTGATGTTCTTGAACTTAATAGTGACATAGAAAAGAGAGACAAATTAATACAAATTTTATGTGATTTAGCTGAGGTCAATAGAATATGACATCTAGTTATTATACAAAAATTTGAATATGTATTATAATCTTTATTGCATTTCTGTTATTTCAGGCTTATCAATTTGATGGATACGTTTTGGAAATATGGAATCAATTTGTATTTTCTGGAGCAAAGAAAAAGACCATTATTTCTATAATTACTTCAATAGCAATTGGACTCAGACAAAAAGATCTTGATATTGTTTTGGCTGTTCCTCCACAAAGAGGGTATGACTTCATATACAATATCCTATACCTTAATTAAATTTGTTGAATAAAAATTAATTAGTTTAATAAAATGACTATAGGATGGATACAGAACTTTTTACTAAAAGAAATTTTGATGCTCTTGCACCACATGTGAGGTATTTCTCACTAATGACATATGATTATTCAAGTGTACAACGTCCTGGGCCTAATGCTCCAACTACCTGGATTAAAAAGTGTATTGAATATCTTGTTCCGGACCGTAAGGACATAAAGAGATCTCAAATATTGATGGGATTAAACTTTTATGGTTACCACTACACACCAACAGGTGGTGGTCCTATTGTTGGTTCCCAATATCTAAAGTTCATTGAAGAATTAAATGCTACTAAGGGAAAATTTAAGTATGATGATCAAAGTGAAGAGCACTTTTTTGAACTTAAGTGAGTAATGCTATACAAAAAAGATATTTTTTATAATTATTCTATATATTATTGTCAAAATAATTTAGAATTATCAAGATTTTTTGTACATTCGTCCAAATCTTATTAGCTAAATTACAGTGACTTATACTACATACAACTAATACACGTTTTTATATCGCGCAATTTCAGATCCAGCAGTGGTGGTTTCGTCTTTTATCCAACACTGTACTCAATTATGCTCAGATTGGACCTTGCCGCTGAATTACAAACGGGCGTCGCAATCTGGGAACTTGGACAAGGACTGACTTACTTCTACGATATACTGTGATATTACTGGCGAAAATGCACAATAAACTTTCCATTTTTTACATAAGAGAAGACACATTTTTTCGTTCTATAGTCTAATATTTACAAAACCACGATATTTTTCACAGTCAAAAAGGAAACGGATTTGAGAAATTTCGCTATTTTATCAATTCTGTGCCTCGTCCCCTCAGCATCATCATCGTCTGTGGTCCTTGGAGAATGTGATACATGAGAGACCAGCACATTTTTGACGGCAGTAAACTGAAATTGAAATGTTTTACCGCCTTTAGTTGCTACAATACTCAATTTCTCAGTTATTTATATATTTTTCACTTACAATTTGAGTGGCAAGACATATCGAATGACTCTGGGCAAGACTACTAAGGTCTCGTTCGTTGCTATTGCTGCTACAACTTCGCTTGCGACGTACTCTGGTTCGAGCATCGGTCTCAGTCTGTAAAAACGTAAAAAATTAACGTAACGATTATTATTACTGTTAGAATTTTAGTATTAAGTTATTAAACGAGTAGGGCAATTTTATAACCAATATCTTTGTTATATTTTAATTATTGTTGATTATTTCAAAGAAAATGCTTCAAATTTTTTATAAATAAAATTGTTTTTTTATTACTATTACTTATAATTTATTATTATTGCAAGTAATTTACCTGGGCTTTACTCCGCTGAACATGCCGGTATTAATGAAATATGGACAGACCAATGTGGTATTGATTCCGTCATATCCGTGAGTCTATGAGAAAAAACAAATATTAATGTTCATATAAATTCTAAGACAGGAATATAAAAATATCGGCGTTAAACGATTATTCGTACCTTCAGTTCAGTGTAAAGGCTCTCGTGATATCCCACAGCTGCAAACTTAGTAGCCGAGTAGTCAGTACAGTTATAAGTTCCTAAAAGTCCCGCAACACTCGCAATGGTGACGATGTGACCGTGGTTCTCCCTCATCATTTCTTGCAAAAACGATTTGGTCGTCTAAAAGGACAAGTAATTTATAAAATTAAAAAATTTACAAAGAATTATAATTGAAGAACTGTACTAATGATGTAGCAAAAAGGTACATACCCAATAGTGTGAAATGATGTTAACTTTGAATGTGCGCTCGATTTCATCGTCGGGGATGTCCAACAAAGTTCGGCCGTAAACGTATCCTGCATTATTAACCAATATCGTAACCTGAAATCATAAATAAACGAATGTTAAATCTTTAGTGTAAAACTTACGGCGAAATTTCCCGCTTAATAACGCTTAATTGCTTCATCGCATCATGCACTTTCAAAAATGAACTCAATTGACCCGTATACGAAAAATTAATAAAGATAAATGTGATATAATAAAATAATATATAGTGGTTATATAAAAACTCGCAACGTCAAGTAAAAAAACTTATACGGATTAATAAAATAACGGTATTCTCAAATTCTTTAAAAAAGAAAACTAAAATTCAGACAACGGTACTTTAAAATTTAAAGAAAAAAACAACACCAACACTCAAACAAAAATAAATCAAGCGTCCACCGACCGTGCAAGAGAAAAAGCCGGATTAACTTATGCAAATTACACGCTATAGAAAGACACGCACGCACGCTTATGCGTATATAGTATACTACATATTTACTTACATTGCCTACGTCGAGTTTGACGGCTTTCGCAGTCCTGTACACCTCCTCGCGATCCGTCACGTCGCAGACGTAGCTCCAGCATTTTCCACCGGTCTCCTTGATCAGCTGAGCTGTCTCCTCGAGACCTGCAAGACCAAGATAACAACGTTATTATATTCATTCTGGGAGATTTGGAGAAAGTTCGCGGACGTACTGTCTTCGACGGCGTTGTTTCCTGATTTGTCGTGGTTTGGTTTTAAGATGACAATGGAATAGCGTTTTAATAGATGGGTATATTGAGAAAAACATTTTCTTTTTTAAATAGATATATTTGCTTTGTTTTTTTAAAGTTTAGCAGTATATGTTCAAAGAGGAATGTCCATAAACAATTGGAAAATGGTATCTTAAAAACCTTTTCTACGCGAACATAAAGCATGAACGTATAATCACGTGAGACATGATTTTTAATGAGCTCCTTCGGGGAAATAAAGTAAGTAAACATAAAATAATGCAAAGAAATCGTAAAAAAAGTGTTAAAAAAATGTTTAAACAGTGAAAAAATGTTGAAATTCGGACGTAAACAACAGTTATTTACAGATATTAACCGTTATTTTCTTACAATTACTATTTTTAATGTGAATATAACTGTAAATTAAAAATTAGAAAAAAAAACTGTTAAATATAACTGTAAATGTTTACAGCCGAATTTCTCGACGTGTATTAAGATTTATCTACATTTTTTACATTTATTACTTTCATAGGCAGTTCCAAGCATTCTTAAATCTATACCGAAATGAACCTTGCATGAAACAACCAAAATTACCACAATTATTGTTATAATTTATTATATTTTAAATTATCTTCAAAGTAATACAATCTATAATCATATTAAAACTTTTATGACAATTTATCATTATTATTTACAGAAAACGTTTCTTACGATCTTTACACCGAAATAATTACAAAAAAAACATCCAAATCATATACGTATAATATAACATCCCGAAATCTATAGTTAGAATAGACGCTATACTGCCTCACCGATTTCATCTCCCGTTATATAGCTATATACCAAAAGAAACCATAACTCACGGGCCACGTGGGCGCCTGTAAGACCTAATAAAGCAAAATCCTTCGCGAGATCTAAACCGCCGAGAAAGTTTGCAGCAGTCGTAGACCGAACGAGCATCA
The DNA here is from genome assembly GCA_030522985.1 of Torymus sinensis. Taxonomy (NCBI): domain Eukaryota; kingdom Metazoa; phylum Arthropoda; class Insecta; order Hymenoptera; family Torymidae; genus Torymus; species Torymus sinensis. The sequence goes on along the minus strand of JAPYZP010000346.1, from coordinate 1,346 downwards.
TCTCTCGCTTTGGAAAGCACAGACAAACTATCTCACTTTCGCTTGTAATATCTTCGTGCGGTCGCAAGGGTGCCACTTTTGTTTTCCTTTCGAGAAAAAAATGAGAAAAAGGAAAAACGATATATTTCGCAAAGTGTTTTACATCGGCGGAGGTTTTCGCACGGTTGAGTTCGCTCGCATGGGTTGCGCGGATGTGTATCGTAGCAAGTACATACTGGTATACTTAGAGCGGTTTTACGAAACGGAGAGTTGCAGGCTCGATCGATTTTTTTCCGCCAGTCGAGCGTGTTTCGATTGACCGGCGTTATATATGAGGGAAGTTGAGCGAGCAATGCAACTGAAACGGGTTACCGATTCTTATAGCAAATTAAATAACCACGCGCGGGCTCATTATCGAACCGTAACTCGTGGTTATACGAGATTCAATTAAAAAGTTATGCAATTCGGATGGCATTGCGAATAAAATTTATATGTTGTAATAAATTATCATGTTTTTTTGTTCGTTGACGCTTCTATATACGTATTTTAATTTGTGTCTGCACTTTATTTCACCCTGTACCCTACATTGTACGAAAAATAAGGATAACGCCCATAAGTAGCGCAAGGCTAAACAGCGAGATCGAGCCTTAAAAAACGTACACCTCGTACATATACCTCATGCTGTGAAACTTAATTTCAAATTACCCAACGACGCTGTCTCGTATATTTCCACAAAATATATCCCTCGAAAATTGTCTGTCTCGTATTTTTTTCGCGTTTATAGACGACGTCTTCTCTCTGCGCTCAACGACACGACTCGCTGCGCTTTTCTCAGCCGCGTTACTTATTTTATCGCCACGAGAGAGTTTGCCTGCGGGTGTGACACACGGGTCCTTGGCTGGAAAAAAAAATTGTTCAGCTTATATGCTTGTTCGCGGGAAATGGGCTCTTACGATTCGACGAACAAATACTATAAGCGCGCTTTTGTGTGCGTGCACGAAAGTCTATTGACCCTTTAGATTTCGTCAAACGGAGTCGTGTGTAATTACATTGGGCCATTTTCACTTTTTACCGATAAGATTAGGCCGGATTTTAGAAGTAAGCAGAGTGGAGCGAGCTGCGACTTAAGTACTATTTAAAAAGGTATACGTTGATAATGAAAAATAAATAAAGAATAGTTTGTATTGCGTTTTTTGTTTTGATTGACAACAAAATTATGAAAATAAAGAATAGTTTTTTAAAAAAAATTGAGAAAAAAAACATTGGTAATTGTTGCGAAAGTTCTGCCATGCACTGGTAAAGGATGCCAGGATTTATTTATTATCATAAAATTAACTTTCCGTAAAAGAATTATGTAATGGAAGTTT
>JAPYZP010000345.1:0-32208 GCA_030522985.1 Torymus sinensis | reverse complement strand
CGTTTCCATTTGGCAGCAGAGGTCTATTTGCATCGATAAAAAATCCAATAGACCTCGTTCAGCGGCGAAACGAAATTCGACAAAGCCAAATTCGATTTCGAATACACATAATAGTCGGGGATATATTTCCTCTTCGTTGTATCTGTTTCCGTTTGCAAAATGGTTCTATTTTTTTTGGTTGCGACTTGACGAAATTTTTATCGAAATAGAGATATTCTCTTTTTTATGGATAAAACACATAGAGAGCTTGTTTTGCTCAAAGCTAAAAATAAACCATTTATTAAGATGTTTTTTTTATCGATTTAAAAAAAATGCTTTGAAAACAGGCTTGTGAGAAAATATATCCTTCCTTCAAACGTATATTTGACGTTGAAATAGAAGTCCAAGGATATCCATTTATCACTACAAAGCTAAAGTAAATGTACAGCAACATTAATAAGACATTGAGCTTTAACAAATTTATTCACAAAAATCTTTTTTAAATAATTACTGTGACCAATTATCGATCAAAATCGGCTTGTGCAAAATCAATAACTTCCTGAATCCGCAAAGTTGAAAAAAAAAAATGAATTACTCATAACGTCACCCTTTTGTTTCAGGAATGGGCAAGTTCCCCTACAGCATTATCGGCACGGGCAAGGACCTATACGTCGAATTCGTCTCCTCACCGGCTGGTCCCTTGCTCAACACAGGCTTCCACTTCAACGTCGGTAACTGGCCAGGCCATGTGGACACAGCGAGCGCGAAGAACGGTAGCTGCGACTGGATCCTGAGCAGCGAGACTCTGCCCGCCAAGGAGGAGGGTATCTTCCTCTCGGTCGCCCACTGGTATCCACCCCACACGAGCTGCACGTACCTGCTGAAAGGACGCAAAGGCGAGATAGCTAGGCTGTACTTTCCCAGTTTCAGGGTAAACAGAATAGAGTCACCGATACAACCCTACGATGGCGATTGCGCGGAGAGTTTGACATTGTACGACGCGGATTGGCCTGACGACGCGAGGATCATCAAGACGTTCTGCGATACGTTCAGCAAGCCAATGGAGAAGCACGATTTCGTGTCGACGTCGAACGCCTTGTTCGTGAGGTTCGAAAGCAAAACGGGCAGTTATTCGGGAAGCTCGTTGTACTACTGGGCACATTTCGATTTCTTCAACGCAACCAAATTTGGCGAGCCTGTCCCGAACACAGAGTGCGACGAGGTATTCTCTTCGTGGAAGAGCCAGTCCGGTAAGCTCCGTTCGCCTTTGAACACACTTCTGTACAAACGACCTGGAGATCCACCAAGTGACCTATCATGCACGTACACCTTCGTCACGGACCGAAGGCTATTTGCCCGGGTGATTGTACGACTGCGATCGGTGAATTTCAAGGATCATCCGTACTCCCAGTGCAACCACTGTTGGGAGAGTCGTGCTGACCGCGTAATGCTCTATGAGCCTCAACAGATATCCAACCCCAATGATCAACGTAATCCTGGCAACTTACTCTCAAGTGGGTTATCCCAGTTGAATCAGAACAAGGGCCACTGTAAGTGCAAACTAGGCCCAGGTGATCCGCCCATCAGGGTGATATCAAGAGGAGAGAGGTTAGAGCTGAAGATGCTGGTGAACGGAGAACATGCGGCGTCGAGCTACTTCAAGCAACCAGCGCCACTGTTCGAGGCCAGCTACGAGTTTGTACACAGTCCGCTTTGTGGTCCAGCCATCCTCGAGCCAACAACTGATGGGGAATTAGAGTTCCCGCATTACGACGCGTTGAGTTACGTAACACCGCCGAGGTCCATCAAGTGCATATGGGAGCTAAAGGTGAACGTGGAGCGGGACCTCTGGCTACACTTTGTCAAGACCAAGTTCGCGTCGAGGAGCTGTGAGGACGGGAAACTCGAGATCTTTCTGCCAGCTTCTGGTGGCTACTCCCCCGATCCCTACATCGCCATCTGCGGTGAGAACGTGAGTCTTACCCGAGAGATGCCCATCCTCACCGCTGCTCAAATAGCCCCGGCCGATCCTGGTGAGTCCAATGCATCGCCCGGTGTGACGATCCAGTTCGTCGGTTCGATGGCGTTGGCTAGGGCTGAGTTCAAGATCGCCTGGACGGAGCTGTACCACTTGCCTAGAGACACATCCGGCAACCTCAACGTTCAGAAGCTAGAAGATTGCGCGTTCCAGTGTCCGGGTGATGCGGGGTGCATACCAGAGCGACTCCTCTGCAACGGAGTGGTGAACTGTCCCAAGCCTCCTGGGATCCTGTACAACTCGACCATGAGAGAACCCGACGACGAATCCAGGGAAACTTGTGGAAAGGCAGTGGAACCTGGTAGGGACATCAACACGTCCATCACTGATATCGTTGGATCGACCGGATGGGCTGGGGCTGGACTGGGAGCTGGACTAGCTATTCTGGTAGGGCTGTGTTGTTTGATTTGCACGTGCCGCATGTGCAGGAAGAGGTCCAGCTCGAGGGATATTCACGTGCCGTACTAGACGAGCCGATCTGCGATCTGGTCCATTCCGAGCAGAGGATGAGATGATGAATTGATTTAGTACCATGTCGTGCCATTTTAAATATTCTGATGTCATCTGGATTTAATGACATCATGAGCAGATTTAATAGTGGTGTCAGTTAAATAACAGGAAAAATCAGGTGAGATCAGAAAGGTGCCGAATGGAATACATGGTATAGATAGAAATCTGTTCTGGGGTCTTCCAAGTGGAATGGACTCCATACCCGTTGTCAGCGGTGATTAATAACCGTATGCATGAGTTAAACTCTAGGTTTACTAAACTAGGTTCGTGTACCACGATTAATGCAATTAATTAACAAGACTTGAGAAAGATTACCGTCTTCAATGATTATACAGGCCAAATAACCGATACGGGCCGACGTATCTCTCGGCCCGGCGTCAATGTGTTCATTCATTTTTCCGTAATACTTTTTCGGGGTATGAAAATCAATTACTTATATTGTATACACACAAAACACACATCATGCTGTCAATTCATCGCGGTTCTCGCAATCTCCGGCAACGGAGCGCAGATACGGAGGAAGGTATTTATAAATACGTCGTTGTGACTTTAAATCGGTAATAATCGACGGGGCTTACAGAGACATATGGCAGACAATCAGTTTGGACTGCGCTGGGATTTCGCCGCGCGTATATAAGGTATCACGCGCGCGCGCATATACATACCGTAATATTTGCCGATCGTTTTATCATTGTTATATCGTATTCGTATATAATTATCGTGCCGAAAAGCGCATTTTAGACGTGCTTCGGGGGAAATGAAGCACGAACGAAAGGTTGTACACAGGGAGTCTTCGGCAAAACGAGGGTTTATTTCTGGTGTGGTGAGCAGCGATGCGACCGGTCGAAGATGAGTATTTTTTAGCAATATATTAATTGAGCTCACACGGGAAGAATAAGAAGAAGAAGAAGAAGATCATCCGTTTCGCACGATAGATATATGATATATTATATTTTGTACCACATTTCGGTTGATTCTATACTTTTTAAGACGACGAGGAGAAACACACGGTTGTGTAAATTCGTGCAAACCACAAAAAAAAGAAGAAAAAAACCACGGGTGCAGGTCAACTTGTAACAGTTGGACGACGCGTTTGTTTTTTTCATGTTATATTATCGAGTTAGACGTAAAGAAAAACAAACAAAACAAAAAAAGATATTTAGTACTCGAGTAGATCTTAAGTAGGGGCTTTCCATTGCATTTACGATTTACATTTTCACTTAATATCAAAGTTTTACAGATTGTTGAAATCGTGTTAGCGCGTGATGTAATTTCCTCGGCAAATAGCGAGGAGATGGGGGTATAGATAATTATTCCTTACACGCATTGATTTTCCGACTAAGTAATGACGCAGAAAAAGTATCAGGATTTCAGTCGATTCACGCTCAAGTAGGTAGTGTTAATTAGGTACGCATAATTCGACGACCTGTACATAAGCAGACGCAGTTAATAAAATCCGCGCTGTGCATTTTTCGCGTTCGGCTGGAGGTGTTGCGATGAGGTTAATATGAGCGGGACGCGTGTAAGAAAGCAAAAAATTTGTAAATATGTAGATCGCTGCAGAGAAAAAAAAACGACGGGGGAATTTGAATCGGATGGAAATTATTTCGTGCAAGATGAGATTCATTTTTTTATTATTGTACGAAACTAAAACTATGCAAAATTGTTATAATAATTTGATGCTGTAACAAATCCTATACGAGATGCTCTTATGTACACCGGATTAATTGAAGCTGTATACCATGTTGATAGAAAACGAGAGCGAGAAGCTTGAAGCGTGCCTCGTTGAAACGTGCAATGATATAATAATCTACCACTCGAGACCCTCTCGAGTTATATATATATATATATATATGACGTATATATACGCACTTTGCTGCGTTTCAAAGACGCAGGCTACGGCGTGCGACCGAGGCTAATGGTGATACGTTATTACTACTACTATTACTACGTACTATCTTCTCCAGGCGCGCGCGCTGCGTGTGTATTTTATCATCCGCAATCATTTGCGTTCTACAAACGGTAATTGCGCGACGAGTTATAAGTAGCTGCGATTTAGACTTTTTAAGCGTGAGAGAGCGAGCGAGAGAAAGAGAGCGAGAAAATTATAAATAAACGAAGCGGAAGAGGGAGGAAGTCGAGCGATTGTGATAAGCGACGACGACGACGACGACGTTTATTGGCTGGCGCGCAATTTGTAAATAGGCTGCTGCGGTCGGTGCGCCGCGCGTTATTAAGTATAGCGTATATTACACACATTCACACACACACACATTACACATACACACGAGCACACGCGCATATAGCATGGGATTTTAGGTCCCGATGGTTTTTGTTCAGCGAGTATAAGTACAACCGACCCGGGGCATACGATGCGCATATATAATATCAGCGGGGGGATGTCACGCTGTGTAAGTAGATGTATCGCATTGTAGCTCGGGGGATGTCAGGTTTGCCGGCGGTTTATCATCATTCGATTGCGTATGTATAATATGCGAGGGTGGAGGATAGTCGATCGTCATGGAGATGACACGTATATATTTGTGAATTTGTATATGTTTTGAGGAGGAAACGATGGAAAATCAAGGGTTTGTGCAAAGTTTTCGTTTTGTTTCTTATATAGATATAGATTATGTGAAACATTGGTGGCATTTAAATATATCGTTTATAAGTTCGTTTTCTTTTTTTACTTTTACATGATTTCTCTCACACAGATACTCAACGCGTCGTATATATATTTATACGTTTATGTGTATTCAATAACTGCCAGTATAATATAGTTTTCTTTGAAAGTATAAAGTGTCGACTAAGCTCTACTCTTTAAATGTTATTTGTGTAGTAGTGGAAAAAAAAAATTTGAAACGATTCTGAAAAGCAATGATGAAATGTGATTGAAGAAATATGTTAATTGATACGATTATTTGTTTCGAAGATATATGTATATTTGTGATTTCGACGATAGAAAAGGAATAATATTGATAATTTTCGTATATATTCTGAATTGGAAATAGCGATTTTGGGAAAAAAATTTTTGCGTCAAGTTTTATATACACAAATTATAATTGATGCCTAGCGATAATCTGACATTTGATAAAAATACAGTCACTAAAATATCGACATTGCGTTATCGTACAATTATAGCTGTAACGATAATTATATTTTTTACCAATAAAGAATGGCGATTGCTCGAATAAAAACGACCACGACTCCTTTTTTTTTACTCCACATTCAAAATTAATTTCTCATTTATTTTGGTAGAAAATTTAGTTTTTAGTTATTCTGTAAAATAATATTTTGTTATAAAAAATTTTACTTTATTTTTCTAATTTTTAAAATTTGAAAATTTTAAAAATGTGTTAGTTTTTAGTTTCTTTCTATTATAGTGATCTGTTTATTATTACAAAGTCGTATGAAAAATAATTTAAATATTAAAATCATTTTTTTTATATATGCAATTGTTGAAATAATTTGATGAATATTAAGGAAATAATATTAATGAATTAATAATAATATTTAATGAATATTATCAGTAAATAATATTAAGGAAAGATTAGAGTAAAGAAAAATTACACAAATTGAAAAAAAAAGAATATTTTAAATAATTTTGTAAATTTACAAAAACTTATGAAACATACATTTATGTTTATAAATATTTATTATATAAAAATAAAACTACTTTTTTTTTGTATTTACATAACAAGAATTTATCAGTTAATGATTTAGAATAAATTAGACGTAATTAAAGAAAAATTACAACTTCTTACACTAGATATAATTTAAAATAGATACTTTTTTTTAACTGTTTATTTTTAAATGAAGCCATCCTCTTTTTCTGAATAGCCAACCGTTTCTTCTGGTATATTGAGCATCTTTAGAACATCTGTAATTGTAGAACTCTGTCCATTTCGCTCTGTAACTTCAGAACACACTATCTCTAGGGCATTTTGACAAGCTGTTTTCCACTTATCTATTGAATTCTTTAATTTTTCAGGATCATGCTATGAAAGAAACACATATATTTTTTGTAAGAATTCTTATTATACATTAATATTTAAAAAAAAAAAAGATTTATTAGTTAAACAAACCTTTTTTGTACACTGTTCTCTAGATTTTAAGCAATCTAATTCCTGTCTCAACTCAAAAACTTTTCTTTTTAGATGTAGTAAATCTGATTTTGTTAAACTTTCAGATAATTCTTGTGATGAGTATTGAGAAACCATTTTTGGAGAGCTTTGATCATTAGACTCTGATATTTTTCGCTTCTTAGTTTCTTTTTCATTGTCATCCAGTAACAATATTCGTTTTGCTTCTGCAGTTCTAAACAAAAAGATATTACAGCAATTATATTTAACAATAAACTAATATGTAAAATTGGCTTTTTTATTTTATTGGTTATCTTTTACTAAAAATATATTTTATACAAATTTTTATTGAAAAACAAACCTTGCAGATAATGGAGACGAACTTGACGCACAGTTTTGCTTTGCATCTTCTTTAATAGTTTTAATTTTTTCTTTATTTGGTGTTACAGAATTGAATGGAGATTTAAACGGTTTATTTACTTTTTTACTGTTTTTCAACGGCGTTCGAAGCATTTTTATATTAATCTGGATACAAATTATGAAAATTATATTCTTTGAATTAATGTTTGCATAAGTAAACTATTTAAACAACGTAGGAAAACTATATACATTTGCAACACTCGTGCCGCGCACAACTGTCAACAAACACGGTTCGTTGCTCGTATCAGCTGATTAAGAACCTAACCTGTGAAAAACTTGTCGCTGATGACGGCGTCGACTGCACAGTGCAGTGTGCACACGCGAACACATCACATTAACCTACCGGTGTACCGCAAATTTCGTTCTCAAAATTAAATGTTACTTTCATTACATAAATTACAGTGTATTTAAAGTATATTGTCTAATATCAAATTTTAAGAAAATAAAAATGACGAAAATCGATTTGTCATTATTTCGTAGAAAATTTCGGGGTTCGATTTTGGGAGCTTTAACGGGCGACTGTTTAGGAAGTCCTTACGAAAATGAAAAATTAAGTTCTGGTACAAAGATCGTGTTACAAAAGTCTTTTGATAAACTCGAGGGACCAATATACAAAGGTATTTAAAATAAATTCAATATCCATCATTTGTAATTCAGTTTTGTTTACAAATTTTTATACATTTTCAGCACCTGTTATGCAGTACACTGACGATTCTGCAATGACTAAAGCACTGGCTGAATCTTTAATTGCAAAAAAGGATCTTGATCTGATAGATTTAGCTAAAAAGTTTGTGAAAAGTTACTATCTAGAGCCAAACCGTGGATATGGGGCTGGTGTTGCTACGGTATGTACAATGTATAATATTTTGAAATCACTAAATAAGATATAAAGTAATTTGTATTTTTTTAAAAATGATTTATATAGGTATTTGGAAAACTCAGAGGATCAAAGTTTGCAGATGTTTTGCGACCCGCAAGAGAACAATTCAATGGTCAAGGATCTTATGGAAATGGAGCTGCGATGAGAATCTCACCTATCGCTGGATTTTGCTACAACAATTATGAACAGCTTATTGAAATGTCGAGAAAACAATCAGAACTCACACATACTCATAGAATAGGAGTAAATGGGGCAATACTGCAGGCAATTGAATTTCTTTCATACTTATATATAATAGAAAATTTGAATTGAATTTTAAAAATATAAATAAATGTATTTCTTTAGGCTATTGCTATTCAACAAAGTATGCATATACATCCTGAAGATAATATTAATGTTGTGGAATTTGTTGATGAGCTTTTAAACAAAATGAATTTTATAGAAGTTGAAGAAGATGATGGGTAAATATGAATTTATAAGTGAAATTATTTTTTTTAAATTATTTCGTAAACTGAATTCATGTAATAGTTTAGATCTTGAAGAAACACAGCCATACAAAAACCAATTAACTGTACTAAAAGAATTACTAGGAGAACAAGGGGAGAAAGAGCCAAGAGATGAAAAAGTTATCAAATATCTAGGAAATGATATCAGTGGCTTGAGATCTGTGCCAACAGCAATATTTTGCTTCCTTCGAGCTCAGAGGCCAATTAATGGAATAAAAACAGACAATCCATTTAGAAGAGCAATCCAATATGCAGTAAGCTAAACATTAATCATTTTTATTTTATTTCATACACCATTATTGTGACTTTAAATAAATAAATTTATTTCCTACATCTAGATAAGTCTGGGAGGAGACACAGACACAATAGGCAGCATGACTGGAGCAATAGCTGGTGCTTATTATGGAGATGAAAAGATTTCTCCCAATGTTTTGCACCATTTGGAAGGATCTTCAGAGTTCCAAAAGCTTGCTGACAATTTATTTGAAACTGCTACTGCAATGGAATGGAACTCAACTTAGAGCAAAATGTACAAAGTAATATTTAATCCTTAAGACTGCTATTTGTTGTTACTTCATAATTCTTATATATGCATTGTACATATGTATAGAAGTTTTAAATATGTGTATACATGTGATTGTATAATAAAAAAAAAAACTTTTCTAGACAAAATTTTTTTATGATTATCTAGTTTGTACGTATTAAAAATTGTAAGTAAAATTTAAAATCTTCACAAAATTCGCGCCAATTTAATGCAGTCATCAAATTTGATGCAGAGTATGTATTACAAGAATTTAAATTAAATTCTCTTATAAAATACAGTTGAAAAGGGCACTATACCATATAGGGCTCTCGATGCACGTGCACTTGTTGATCCGTTTGATACGCAATTTTTAGTTACAGTTTTATCGTCTTCATTTATTTTTTTACGTATATTTTGTGGTACCATATAGGTATACTACTACGGTCATATAACACGTCATAATGTCTCCCTATATAATTATAGGTACGTTCGTTTTACACGTACATACGACTAATTAATTAATAAATGATTATTAAATGTAAGATACTCGAATAACAACAATCGACCTATATCACATGGCTAAAGATCATAGATAACACGTTATCTATTTTCTAATAAAAACCATCTTCAACTCTTGAGCATATCAGCTGTAATAATTATACCGTGTTTCACACTCGGTCACTAATAACGGTACACGCTGTCTTACTGAGAAGTGGGAACACACTTGATTAATACAACACGATAATCCTGTTTGTATCAACGTGTAGGTAGGTACGTACATTGTACATGCACATATATAACCAACTTTATTTTCCACTGAGAAGGTTACAGGCCAATGAACCACTTTTGCGTGCGAATGCACATGTATTTGTGAATACATAGTCATAATCTGTGTAATGTACTTTGATCCCTTCGGGCAGACGAATACGATTGGCCGACAACAGTGAGTTGCAAATTTTTATCTTGTTTCAGACAGAGCTGGCCACTCGTACGGAGTTGGTCGAAGAGAAAAGTTATTTGGTAACCGAAATACGTAATTTTATATTATTAAGATGATTAATACCGGGTACGTAAACTATTTTAATTATTATTTTTTATTTAAAATCGAATAATTTTTAGAATTGAGTTTAATTTTTTTTTTATTTATGAATTTTAGGAAACTCGCTGGGTGTACTATTTTTGTAACAGGTGGATCGAGGGGAATTGGAAAGTCCATAGCTCTCAAAGCTGCTAAAGATGGTGCGAATGTTGTTTTAGCTGCAAAAACAGCAGAACCACATCCCAAGCTGCCTGGTACAATATACTCAGCGGCAGAGGAAGGTAACTTTATATTCAATTTTTATAGGCTTTCTTTTTCAAATAATTTACATGTTATAAAGTATAAATTCTTTTTTTTTGCAGTTGAAAAAGCTGGTGGAAAAGCTCTACCATGCATTGTTGACGTTAGAGACGAAAGTCAAGTGGAGAGTGCAATTAAAAATGCAGTTGATAAATTTGGAGGCATTGATGTTTTAGTCAATAATGCAAGTGCAATAAGCTTGACCAGTACTTTGAAGACAGATATGAAAAGATATGATTTAATGAATAGCATTAATGCCAGAGGAACTTTTCTAGTGTAGGTTCTGTTAAAGTTACTTTATTTTCATTCATTGAGTTATTTAAGAAAAAAAGTAATTCTATAAAATTATTATTTTCAGTTCTAAACTTTGTATACCTCACCTTCTGAAAAGTAAGAATCCTCATATGATTAATCTGAGCCCACCATTAAGCATGCACCCAATTTGGTTTAAAAATCATGTTGCGTACACCATGTCCAAATATGGTATGTCAATGTGTGTGTTAGGTATGGCAGAAGAATTCAGAGATCAGGGACTGGCAGTTAATGCTTTATGGCCAAAAACTGGTACGATAAGAATATTTTTAAATTATAATTTAAATTTACTCTCTGTAATCATGAATACATATTTTTTTGTTTCAGCAATTTACACTGCAGCTGTAGAAATGTTAGCAGGTGCAGACTCTCAAAAGGTCTGTCGCAAGCCTGATATTGTATCAGATGCAGCATATGCATTGATGTGCAGAAACAGTAAGAAGGTTACTGGTAACTTCTTCCTTGATGAAGATATATTAAAACAGGAAGGTATTACTGATTTCACTCAGTATGCTTGTGATCCAGGTACTATATACTCTCTAAATTTATTTTATTGAATTATGTTGTACTTATTATTTATAATTTATGCTTTTTTATAGCAAATGTTAAAAATTTGATGTTGGATGCCTTTGTGGACATTAACAGCACTGATACAAGAATTATCGAAGGTGATAAAAAGTCAAAACCTGTGGAAGCAGGTGGAAAAATTACTCAAATATTTTCTGCAATTCAAGAAAATATTAATTCTGATCTTGTAACTAAAACTCAAGCTATTTACCAATTTAATGTGAAGGGTAATAAATCAAAATTTAGTGCAATGAAAAACATAACATAAATTAAAAAATGTAACTATGATGAATTTAATTTCTTATCGATTCTTATTAGGGGATGAAGAAGGAACTTGGTATTTAGACCTTAAAAATGGCAGTGGATCAGTTGGAAAACAGGAACCAAGCCACCCAGTTGATGCAACACTAACAATGGATTCAACAAATTTCTTCGCCATGTTTAGCGGTAATTTAAATTAATAGACAATTCTTTGAATTCAATTGAATTAATTATTTAATCAATTACATTGTAGGCAAGATGAAACCTGCTACTGCTTTTATGATGGGCAAATTAAAAGTTAGTGGCAATCTCCAACATGCCATGAAATTGGAGAAACTAATGAGTAGTCTGAAATCAAAGCTGTGATACAAGAATAAACCATACATACAAAACGTTATATTTATATAAACATTTATTAAAATCAAGTAAAAATGTTAATGATTTTTATAGTTGATGGAAGAATGAAAAAATGGACTTAAGCAATAGAACAATATTAATGCTCTGTACAAAAATTATTTTTTCTATGTCAAACAGTTTTTATATCAAAATAAAAATAAACTATTGTATATAACTCCCTTTGGTAACTTTTTTTTCAAATCTTCATTATACCCAGAATCTGAGATGTCACATTCACACTTTTAAAATAACAAAGAATATTTAATACCCATTAAATATGTTTAGACAATTCAACAAAAATGAATTAGTTTTTGAAGTATAAAAAACATTTTTTTAAAAATTCATAACAAGATACCTTAATATATAATCATTAATGATTATATTTTAACTAATAGTTATGTATTTAAGAGTGCTTTTGATTTTTCATATACTCCAAAGAAAATAAATCCACCCATAGAGATCCATGATACTCTTGGTACTATACCAGAAAATAATCTGTAATAAGTATAAAGTATAACTTTGTAAACCAAAATAAAAATTTGTATGTAAATCACATAACATATTAATACAGTTAATACATTACCCTTGTATTCCATTTGCTACATAAACAGACCTCAAAATCTTTGCTACATCCAAATCAGATTTGAAGACATTTCCATTAGACAACATTATTCTTGTCTTTGCAACATCTAAGGGTGTTGTAATAGCAGCAGCAATACTTCCAGCAGCAGCTCCACAAATTGCCCCTTCAATAGGATAAACCTCTCTCACAGTATAGACAGACCAGGCCATTTTAAAATATTCCCAAATTGAAAATTGAATTATACTAAAAGGCATGTCTCTTAAAACAGTGCTCCAATACCCTCTATAAAGCAATCTCATACTAAATCTGTCGTGATCTGGTAAAAGAGCTTGTTTTCTTTGTTTAACAACTTCAACAGGTACCCGAATGAGACAAGATACCATTTCTGCAAATGAAGCAGCACCCATATGTATCATTGGAACGTACCAACGCATATCCTTAGAGACATTTGGGATGGACATCATTTTGATGCTTTCATAAGTAACAAAAAATAAAGCAGCTAAAATAGATAAGAATATTAAGTATTTAGAGAATAATATTATTTTTTTTAAATAATTAGGAAATGTTAAAATACCAGTAGGTGCTGATCCTAGTAAAACTGGGGTTATACCCTTGTAAAGTTTTGAAAAACCTCCAGACCGTATGAACCCATTTTCACTTTGTAAACGAGTCTTGAGCGTGTCAATAGGAAAAAGTGCAATATCAACAAAGGTACCTGCTAATCCACCAGCCTAAAAATGGAAATTGTGACAAAAATACTGCTCCTTTTGATTTGTATAAAATTTTTAAAAGGACAGCACTACTTTATGATTATGTAAACATTAAAATTTATATATCCATCATTTAAAAATAAACACAACAATTTTAAATGTAAGAGTTTCACATGTTTGAGTAACCTTAAACCCGATTTCAAAAATTCCAAAAACAACTTACAATTAGCGACGTAAAGAAGACATTTCTGGCCCCGGCTGGGGCCGCTTTCTCCACGTACACATCCATACCATTTACCTGGAGAAGTGCCTTCACCGATCTTGAAAAAAATAAATATTATCAGTACACATAAGTATATTTGTTTATGATTCCCAGTACCGCCGCAACGCCGCATGTAGCAGACGACGTCTGCTGTTCCGCGCGCGCGCGCATGTGTAGTGGCGCTGTATTCGAAACTTATAATAATAATATAGGTATACGCGGTGAGCAAACTTTAATATGCAAGTATTGCAGCCGTACATGTAAGATAAAGATATCGAGGAAAACCAAATTGGAAACAAGTTTTTCTGTTATTACTGCTGTTTACTGGAAACAGAGTGATTAAAAAAAATGTCAACGTCATAAGTAAGACAGACCGAGAACAGAAAATATTGTTAAGTACTTAAAAAATAGAACGCGTCGGACGCACAATTCCGATTCCATCATAGAATTTAATAGATTTATCTGATATCTGATCGAAGCAACACCCATATACATTCGCTACATAAAATTATATGCGCACATAACGTTATTTCCTATAATTCTACTTGTCATGAACTTCACTAATATAGGTAGCCTCTATAATTAATTATCTGCCTCTCAAAACCAGAAAACTTTAGATAACTTGCTTACCTTGAGCGCACCTATATGCCAGCAGCTTCCCTATACTACTTAACAATGCTTAATCCCACGTCGCAAAACAACACCATCCTGGTCGCCTTACCTCCCGACAACTGCCGCGTACACATAAGCTGGCTAATCTAATCCGCTAAATAACAAATCGCACATAATGCATGCACCGAGGCAGCGCGCGCGCAATAATATGTAATTTCGCGGGCTGCCTCGCGCACCTGCGCCTTCCCCCACTGGATAACCGCATGAGAGCTCCGCCGATAATTCAGTGACTTTTCAGAGCGCGCCTCCGCGCCTCCGCGCCTCCGCCTGTACGCTGGATCCATGACACACACTGCTGCTTCGGAGAATCGGAGCAGCTCGTGTAATCGTCAGTGCTACCTCGGCGGCTCGCGGAGGACGTCCTAGAGCGCGCAGGGAGAGTATCTCGCGGGGGCGCGTTAGCGAGCGATCGCACTCTCTCTTCCTCTCACTCGCAGAGAGAGAAAGAGAGAGACCTGACAGGCGCGAGCGAGCGAGTCGGTCGAGGCCGCCGTTTCGAGGAGAGAGAGAGAGAGAGTGAGTGAGCGAGAGCTGCGAGGAAGAAGAAAAAGAAAAGAAGAGAGCAGAGCATCGTGCGTGCGTGAGGTGGAAGAAGACTATGCCTAGCGACGATGCAGCGAGCCATCGTCCTCCTCGTCGTCGGACCTCGCCCGTGGGGGCCTTCGGCCATCGCGGCCGCCCTCGCCCTTAGTAGCCGCGGCAAAGGCCGCCACCACCACTAGCAGTGCGTGCATGATAGCAGCCCACATCATCGTCATCGGCGGAGAGCGGCGGCAATCCTCTCCGTTCTATCTCCAGGTGAGAGCGAATGAGTAATACATCACATATCGTTATACCCACCAGGCTCACCCATACCTACGTCCGCCCCTCCCCCGCCTACACACTTGCACTTTTATGTATACAGAGCACTTTCCTCAGTGCGCGCGCGCACGCGTTCCTATATATTTCGGGCACGCGCGCAAGCGTTGGTAGTAAGTAGCTTCGATATGTATGTATGCATGGCCGTACGTATATATGTACACCTACGGAATGGCAGCTGCCTGCGCGCGGGAATCGATGGGGCACGAGGTGCGAAAGAATGAGAGGGACAGAGAGAGAGGGTACCTAGGTAGTTAGCTCGTTGCTCAGGGTGCTGATGTGTGTTTATGTTTCGGCGAGCGAGCGGGGCTTGATTAGATTACGCACGCGTCTCTCGCTCTCTCTCTCTCTGTCTATGTGTGTACACACGTAGATGACGATTGTGTGGCTGTCTCACCGTCGATGAAAACAATGTAAGCAAGCAAGTAAGCTTGTGCTGATGCGGCTGCTGCTCGAAACGGGCGCGCGTGAGCTGGCATGCCTTTTGGCTCTCTCTTTTTCTCTGTATTGTATCTCTCTCTTTCTGCTATTGTCTTCGGGGAGGGCACTTGTCATTCCAGGCGGATGTGTGTGATTGTTGGTCTGTGCTGCCCAGTGGTGGGTGAGGTCTATCAATTTTATCAATACTGACAACAGCCGGCTTGATTGACGAGCAACGGACAAACAGATATATACTATCATCTTTCTTGAATGTGAGTTTTCTTGGAGAATAGTGTACGTGTGGAGATTGGGAAGTGGCCTTGATGTGCCTGTGGGTGTGTGTGTGCATGTGTGTGTGTGATTGCGGTGGAACAGGAAGTTTTTTTTGGAAGGCTGTGGAAAATCAATATCTGTATAAAAATAACAGGTTGGGTGAGAGAAATAAAGAGCTGGTGAGGTGATTTTATGTGATGATGCCTCACACTAATTTATGCCGTGCACATTTTTCAATCACTACACTTTATCTGTGATACAACACAGATCAAAGAGAAACATTTGCTTTGCCTTAAAAGATCTACTTGATGATTGATTTAGTAAGCAGGAAGCGGTATAAAACTTTTGAATGGCTTCTATTATATTACTTTGTGATGAAGTAGTTCCTCAATCTAGCTTTCAATACTTTTATAGGAGGCTGATTTTCATGTTGATTGTTTGATGAAAAATTAAACTTGTTTTTACTTATTGTAAGCTAATTACTTCTTCATGTTCTTAAATATTCTATGATACTTTTGTTCTCATTATTCATGATTCAATGTCATTGGAGTTGATACATAAAAGAGTGCTTTGTTCTTAATTTTATTCTAATATTTTCATTTCCTTTTCAATCCTTCCAGAAGCCCAAGTCAAATTGTTTAAATTTTAATTCTGATACAATGCAAATCAAGATCCATTTATTGAATGTTTTAAAATCAGCTAAGTTTACACAAACAGTTTTTATGAGTAATATATTGTTATCTTATTTATTATACTTTTAAAAGCAAATTCAATCATTTTGTTTTCAAAAAACAATTTATTAATACACATTACTTGAGAGTCATTGTGTATTCAAAGATAACTAAGTTTCAATACTTTATTTGTTTTGGTAACTGAAAAATATCATTTTTATCTCAAACTGATATTTAATTAATAATTAACAATTTCGTTAAAATTTTTTAAATCAAAGTTTCAAAAGTGAAATAAAAATGTTATCATTGATATTGGCAATAAAATTAAATGGACATCTATTTAAGTAATATTTCTTCTTTTTTACAGGAAATTATTAGACCATGGATCAGACGAAGAATAGGCCAAGCAGGCCACGATTGCGTACACCTAGTAACTCTGCTCGTGTCTTAGTTTTTGATCAAGCTGAATCAGAACAAGGTGCTGCTGCTGCTAAAATGGAGCCAAACTCAAGTGATGTGCCTAGACGGTTATTGTCTACTCCAAAAATTGAGAGTAAAGAGGCTCCCGTTCGGCCAGGTATGTTTATTTTTATTATTAATCTTAAATGTCAAAAGGGAATTATTTTTAGTAGTTACAACTTTTTAATTAAATTAAAAATTTGTAGTAAGCACAGACCTTTCAAATCTGGTACGCATGCGGAACTCAGCAATAGGAAAATCTGCTCCATCTTTGTCTATTCATATGGTATGTATCAATGCAATTAATATACATAAATTTAATTTGCATCACTAAGCACTTCCATTGTAATATTTACAGAGAGATTTTAATGTGTCACGACGACCAACTAAGGCATCTCATCGCAAGTCCTTCATTTCAACTACATCACCAACTCTTCCTCGATGCCATTCTCCCTTGTCAGGTATTTTGTAATTTAGTTTAGAAGGAGAAATCGATAGAGGCTTTTTCTTAATGTATTGAATAACATAGCCTTGAGAAGTCAATAGATAGCATGTTGTTATAGCTTTGGTAGTGTGACAAAATTTCGTAAATCTTTTGGCAAGTACTATTAATTCACAATCATGATTCTGCAGTGTATGCCAACACTATGATCACTAGCAATATTAACAGTTTTAAAAGTTCAAAGACGAACAAGAGCAAGTTTTTTGCTTTCATACTTTTTTTTTTAAGCCATAGTATTTTTTATTATTAGTATTTTTTATTTTTTGCCTCCTAGCATTTGTTCCAGTTGTAGGCAGTCCTTTGGAAAGTCCTAGGATGTCATCCAGTCCACATTTTGCTTTTGTTCCAATTAAAAGGTACTTCACTGTCTAATCCTTCTATTAATTAATTCACATAAAATATATAC
Source organism: Torymus sinensis (assembly GCA_030522985.1). Lineage (NCBI taxonomy): Eukaryota > Metazoa > Arthropoda > Insecta > Hymenoptera > Torymidae > Torymus > Torymus sinensis. The sequence continues at coordinate 14,579 of JAPYZP010000345.1, read as the reverse complement.
AAATATCTTGACAGTAAAAATTGGAGCATAGAGAGTGAGAAATAATTATTATGTCTATAAATAGCAGGATTGGTGGAGGTGCAACTAATTCAGGCGACGGCAGACGCTGGTCTGTGGCTAGTTTACCTTCCAGTGGATATGGAACCACACCTGGATCAAGCAATGTTTCGGTAAGATATTCGTCCTTCAATACATCCAACTCTGATAATACCATTTCTTGTCAAACCTTCGCGATTAAAAATATTTGATTCAAATTTAATCTATATCAAGACTAATCAATCCTCACTATCCCAACAGTCTCAGTGCTCAAGCCAAGAACGACTCCATCAGCTTCCGAACATTCCGACGAAGGACGAGCTGCGCATGCTGTCCTGCCACTTCTCGAAGCCAGGTACCCCATGCTCATCCGTGCATCCGGGCTTTCCCGGTGCCAACATCTCTGGCAGCCAGATGCTGGACGATGAGACTGGCAGGCGATCGCCCTTGCATCGGCCTCGCTCGCGCAGTCTCAGCAGTCCCAGCCGCTCACCCATTCTCGACAGCGAGATCGTCATGATGAACACCCTGTACAAGGAGCGCTTTCCCAAGGTGCGTAATCGCGTGCGTCTGTCTGTATGTGTTTTCTTGGCAGCTGGCCAGCGTGCTTGGCGATCGACTCCCGGCACAAAACAGAGACTGTGGCGGAATAACATAAACATGGTCTGATGGCCTCCTTTTTTTTTCGTTGAGGAGGGGAAACGTGTATTTTATTTTTGTTTGGTTAGCAGTTTTGTCGGCTTGATTTATGAGGGAAAACAAACTATTTATCTATTGAGATCGTGGAAAGAGTACTATGAATTATAAGAAAAATTGTAAAGTACTATAGTTTTTTGTTGGACTTGCACAGTGGACATAATGTTCATAGTATTCTAATTTTAAACAAGGAATAATGTGTACAGTAATGAAACGCTTCGTCGTAAATTTGAATTATTTTTAGAAATGGGATATTTCTATTTATTTTAAAATAATATTTTGCTGCTTTCAGGCTACCCAACAAATGGAGGAGCGACTGACAAATTTCATCAATGAAAATAGGGACATAGATGAATATGAAATAGTTAATCAGCTGGCCCCAGATTCATTGCCGATATTGCGCTTCGTTCATCATCAGGTTATCGAAATTGCTCGGGATTGTCTGCAAAAATCTCAAGAAAAACTCATTACCACTAGGTACTTTTTCGAGATGAGTGAAAATCTGGAACATCTTCTAATGGAGGTTGTACTAATTTAAATTGATTAATTTTATGAATATTGAATTTAATTAAAGTATAAAATAATAACTGCTGAATGACTTACTTGTAGACTAAGGATAAGTCATTGGAAGCGGCGACGCGATTAACGGGGCTTATAAAAAAGCTGCTTTTGATTATATCACGTCCAGCCCGATTACTTGAGTGTCTGGAATTCGATCCAGAGGAGTTTTATCATCTTCTTGAGCAAGCTGAGGGTCAAGCGAAAATAACAATTGGAATAGAAAAGGATATTCCGCAATATATAATAAATAAGCTGTCTTTGAATCGTGATCCAATTTCAGGTGTGTAAAAATAATTATGATTGTGAATATTTGTGTCGTGACCTTTACACATTATTAACACTATTTGATATTCGTATTTTTAGATTTACAAGAAGAGATGAACAAATTGGAAGATTCAGCAAGTTCTAGTGATAGTAATTTAATGTTAGCTACTTCAAGTCCTAATAAGAAGGATGAAGAGAGACCACCACAACGAGTTCCTTGTGAAAGTGATTATGAGATATTAAAATTAATAAGTAACGGTGCATATGGAGCTGTGTACCTAGTCAAAGAGAAGACATCAAGACAGCGTTTTGCTTTGAAGAAAATTAATAAAAATAACTTGATGCTCCGTAATCAAGTTGAACAAGTATTCGCGGAGAGAGATATCATGAGCTTTACAGACAATCCGTTCGTAGTTTCTATGTATTGCAGTTTTGAGACGAAAGTAAATATTTTGATTTTAAAGTAAAAGAAATTGTTGATCAGTTCTAAACATACTAATTTTATCTATTTTTTATAGAAACATTTGTGTTTGGTGATGGAGTACGTCGAAGGTGGAGATTGTGCAAATTTGTTAAAAAATATCGGTCCATTGCCTCCTGATATGGCGAGATTTTATTTTGCGGAAACCGTTTTAGCTGTAGAGTACCTTCATAGCTATGGAATCGTCCACCGAGATTTGAAACCCGACAAGTAATTTCTTTATTTTAATTACTTTGAAACTTGTATCAATATTCTTTATCTATAATTGCCTTTTGTTTTTTAGCTTGCTTATCACAGCATTGGGTCACATAAAACTAACAGACTTTGGGTTGAGCAAAATGGGGCTCATGTCGCGTAAGTCATCAAGTACCTATAATCTTTATTATTTATTTATAGCAGTGTTACTCATTTAAAAATCAATTTTCAGTCGCCACGAACTTATACGAAGGGTATATTGAAAAAGATACTAGACAATTTTCTGACAAACAAGTTTTCGGCACTCCTGAATACATTGCTCCTGAAGTAATTCTCCGTCAAGGCTATGGTAAACCAGTTGATTGGTGGTCCATGGGAATCATATTGTATGAATTTTTAATTGGCTGTGTTCCGTTCTTTGGAGAAACGCCCGAAGAACTGTTTGCGCACACTGTGAATGGTCAGCATATTTACTATTTCTTACTAACAAAATATACTGTAATAGAACATAAAGAATAATTTTACTTTCAGATGATATTGAGTGGCCGGATGATGATGATTGGGCTGTGCAACATGAAGCGAAGGACATAATAACAGCTTTACTGCAACATAGTCCTCGAGATCGGCTAGGGACTGGTGGTTCACACGAGGTCAAAGACCATCCATACTTCTATGCAGTGAATTGGAATAGTATTCTCAGGCAGAAAGCGGAATTCGTTCCTCAATTAACGAACGATGAAGATACTAGCTATTTCGACAGTAAGCTTTTATTTATAATATTTTTCGACTCAAGAAAACTGACTTGCAAATATTTAAATTGTACATTTATTTAGCTCGTATGGATCGTTACAACCACGATTTGGGTGACGATACCGATGACACCGACGACTCTCCGCTGTTTGGTTCCTTCTCATCATACTCGCCTCAGTCCCGTAAGATCTCTCAAACGCGACCCCCGAATCTGAATCCAGATTCCGAGTCGGATTCTCTGAAGAAGCAGTTGTTCAGGAATGAGCTTGAGAGAACCGTTGCTCAGTTATCTTTGAATTCGCCCGTCTCGTCAGTACAATCTCCAATGAAATCAGATGAGAGTGGTACGATAATCTCTCCAACTTCATCATTTACTAAATGAAAATATTAACCTATGAAAATTCTTACCTACAGCTGACAAATCCATGAAAGAGGCCGACAAGAGTACACCAAACGCAAGCGCCAACCTATCCATCATTAGTTCGGGAACCCTCGAGGAGAAGTCTAAAGCCACAGTGGACGATCTGAACAAGACGGCTAGTCCAGGTACAGCGGACAGCTCGGACTCACAGCTGACGGTGAAGAAGACACCGCCGCCGGGCACGCGACTCAGCTCGGGTCTCTGCCACAGCACTCCGGACAGCTCGCAGACTGAATCGGACGACATCAGTCCGCAAATCCAGAGGAAGCGACATGCTCACTCCCGTGACAAGCTTCCCAGGTTCAGTATTTTCTTCGATGATGACAGTAACCCCACGTGAGTCGTCGCAGTAGACAGCTTCTGTTTTCTGTTTTCTTTCTCATTATTCTTATTATTGTTACCTATCTTGTGTTGTGTTGTCAAAACTATTAAACCCCTGTGGTCATTCATCATTCATCGCGTTAGATTGCTATTAACAAAAAAAAATAGATTCTTCTGTGTTCTATATAAGTCTTACAAAATACACACAGAACTGATGGTATTTTCATATTTCAGGCTCGATTTAACGACAGCGCATAGGGATATGATCGACGACAAGCACAACTCTAGCACAGACTCCTTCGAGTCCTACACTGCCCTGCCCGTACTACCAGCTGGCAAACAAAGGTCGCGCTCCGTCATCAAGTCCGCGTCGACGAGCGGTCTGTCATTGGTGATACCGACTGGAGACTTTTCATGTGCGTAAAAATACCGCTTGATCTCTACTATTACAACATTTTTTTTAATAAAAAAATTTGACGTCAAAAATGTGATTGTACAGTTGATCCCTCCACATCTGTGAACCAAGCCATCGAATCACCCGGCGGCTCATCAACGGCTTCGTCACGCGACACGTCGCCATGTCGGGAGCTCAGCCCTCTGGTAACAAGTCTCAAACCGCCTATAATCATCCGACGAGGCCCACGAGGATTTGGATTCACCGTGCACACGATAAGAGTGTACTACGGCGACAGTGATTTTTATACGATGCATCACTTGGTCATGGTAAATTCTACAATCAACCTTGAGTTTTAAAAATGCATTGTTAATATACTTTACTTAAATTAATGTATCAATTGTAGGCTGTTGATCAATCGAGTCCCGCGTTCGAGGCGGGCTTGCGCCCGGGCGACCTTATCACGCACATAAACGGCGAGGCGGTACAGGGCCTGTACCACACGCAGGTCCTCCAGCTGATGCTCAGTGGCGGCGACCACGTGACGCTTCGCAGCACACCACTGGAGAACACGAGCATTAAGACTGGAGGGCGAAAACGCGAGCCCGCACAGAGCAAACTGGCACGGCGAGCGCTACACCAGCGTCAGCGTAAGCAGAAACGCGACCACGCGGAGAAGAAGCGCAAGACCTCGCTGTTCCGGAAGATCAGCTCGAAACGGGCCAGCGTCGAGATGCAACAGGTAGCGAGCGAACGAATGGAGACGATACGTCGGCACGGCACTGTTGATTTGATTTCATTTGAATTTCGTATATTGTTTTATTATCGTTATTGTTATTATTATTTTACCTCGCGACAACAACAACATCAACAACAACACCGACACGACACCATCAGCAGCAGCACTTAGTGTGCGTTATTCATTTGTTTTTTCATTGCAGCCATTAACTATCAGTTGTCCCTTGTCAGCACCCATACTATCCAGCGACAGCAAACCACCTATTATGGTATGCTTTTTTTACGTTTTTCATTTTATGATTTTTATCACGTTATGCGTTCTTTTCATGATTATCTTATTATTATCATTATTATTATTATAATTATTAATAATATTATTATTATTATTATTATTATTATTATTATTATTATTATTATTATTATATTGGCTTCGGCTCAGCGTACAGCAGAGATCACAGTACAACGTTGGCAACTAAATTCATAAAGTTACAGTAACATTACTTCTAAATTTAACGTTATACCAACCGTTCTTGTCAGATGGCAGCTGGTATATGCTCTCCGTCGATGGTGACGCCGTCGCGCTCCTTCCAGTCGTTCGCCCGCTCGGCGCAGCAGCAGCAACAACAACAGCAGCAGGACTCGTTGCCGCAGTTTAGTCCGTCCCCACCGACGAACCGTCCTAGCTCCGATTCTTACCACTCGACGGGTACTTGATAACACTTTGACACACATTTACCAACTCAAATTCACGACTACAACGAACCTCTCTTTCTCGGCACAGGTAACTCAAGCCCGTGCTCCAGTCCGAACTCCTCGTCGACGGGTTCGAGTGGTTCGCTTGGCGGTGGTGGTAATGGCGCAGGTTCTGGTGTTTCGGGTAATGGCAACCTGGGCAGCCAGGCGCACTATCAGAGACCGAGTACGCTTCATGGCCTGAAGCACAAGCTCCATACCGCAGCGAAGAATATTCACTCGCCGAACAGGCGCAAATCCGTGGGTCACATTCCACTGTCGCCGCTCGCCAGAACGCCCAGCCCTTCGCCCATACCCGCTAGCCCCACTCGCAGTCCAAGTCCTTTAGCCTTTCCTACGGGACATCAGCCCGGGAGCTCGAATACCACGCAGTCGTATAGTCCAGGTGCGTAAGATCTTTTCATTGTATTGAATATTGCAATGGCGCGAGTGTAAGTTAGCTGACGCATAACATTATTTTAGTCCGTTGAATCTTTTTTTACATTTCTCAGCAGATCAAATCGAATGAGCAATGTAAAAAGTAATCTGTCAATTTAAAAAAAAATCGAAACACTTGTTTTTATATTGCAATGTCATTCTAATATCCATAGAATTAATTTAAAAGAATGTCAAAAGCTATGTAAAATTATGTACTAGTCGATATTTTTATTTTCGTTAACCCCTTTTTTCTTTATTATTATTATTATTTTTAGTCGACTATTATTGATATGGTTACATGTTATATATAAGAAATTAAAATTATTAAAAACTGTTTACACGTAGGCTATTGAATAAAATTAGCAGTTTTATTGATTTTGTTACTTGTTTTTTTTACCATGGTAGAAAAACAGGATCGCGTGTTAGAGCACAGTTAAAAAGAACCTTTAAAAGTTTTTATGCAAATCTTCCTTCACTTATAAATTAAATACAATAAGTCTTCTTGCGCTGCTTTCTAATACACATTTAATTATTCTAGGAACCTCGCTATCAACGCCAAACAGTCAGAAGAAGACGTACGGCCGTCCGAAATCCGCGGAACCAGGTTCACCGCTGCTCCGTCGAGCCTTAAGTCCGGACCGTCTGCACCCACGCTCAGCCGAGACGAAGACGTCGATCTCGCCGCTGGCAAACAACGTGGTGAAAGTGACGCCGCGCGTGAGCATCGCCCAGAGCACGTATCCGGAGAGCTCGGACGAGGGCGGTGACGCGACGTCGTGCCCACAAGCGAAAGACGACATGAAGCTCGAGAAGAAGTCGTCGTCGTCGCTGGAAGCTGTGGCGCAGAAAGCCGGCAACGATTACTCGAAGCTGAGCCATGGGATCTCGATCAACATCGCAAACGTCGCTATGTCCATGCCGAATTCGAGCCAGCTGCCGAGGATAGCCGAGGAGAAGGACTCGCCGACGGGCAGCAAGGACCTCGTGGACCACACGACGGCGTGCGTTGTACCCGGTAAGCCCGAGGTCGTTCACAAGATAGTCAAGCAAATTCAAAACGAATCTCTGTGCGAGAGCTACGATGTACAAAGAAAGAACAGCGGCGGTGGTGATGAGGAGCGCAAGTGGAGCTTCGGTTTTATGAGTCGAGTCAAGCCGGACAGCCCCTCTGCCTCAGAAGAGAGTAACAATCCGTCGCCCGATGATAAGAAATAAAAATAAAATAAGTATCATACGTTGTTGATTATGATGATGATGACGGTGAAGTATATATATATATAGTCTTTCCTTTTACGGCTCATGTTTTTATTGCGTAGGCTGCAACGGTTTAGATCTTTTACAAGACTTCGAGTACATTTCGCTAATGGGCTCGGCCGGAGTGCGCTAAATTCGGCCGGGCGCGTCTCTGACGATGCTTTCGATCTGGTCGAAAGTTTTTTCCTTTTATTATTACTATTATTATTATTATTACTATTATTATTATTGGCAATCATCGAGTTAATCAAGCATAATAATAGCGCAATTATTTAATTGCAAGTGATAATGAAATTCTATACGTATATTGAAAGTAAAATGGCAGCACTTTAAATGTATCGCGCTTAATTATTTTATGTTCTTATAACTTAAGTACATACATTTTTTTCAGCGTTTTATAAAGAAAAGAAAATTTTCTTTGTAATTTCGATTTTTTTCTAACTTTTGTACATATTACTTTACTAATCACGTTTTTATTATTTTTTTATATTCAAGCAAAGTTTTACGCTGAATACAAGCAACTTTCGAGTATTGTAGGTAGAGGTTCTATGGAAAATTTTAACGTTCGAATAAAGTAAAAAGAAAAAAATATGCTCAGATTAGAGCACACACTGCCTTTTAGGAATTTTATTTTCGAAATTCTGTTAAAATGGTTTCTCGGTTTACGTAAGCATCTAAAATCGATTAAGCACCTGTGTCACTGTATACGTATAGTAAGATGTATTAGCGGGTATAGACATTCAAAGCAAATAATTATAATAAAGAAAAGAAGAAGAAGAATAGCATCTTCTGTAGTTGTAAACCACTTAATAAAGAACGAAAAAATTCAATAAATAATAATGCTACTGCTACTGCTCAATCAGACTGCAGTATTTGTGATCTCAATAATTATCTCATATAATAAATCACGCCAATTCCTTTATTAATTTTTTATTACATTCGTGCCAATCGAACAGATGTGATGATTGTCAAATGCTTAATCAAGCAAATCTTGATTATCCCCGAATACACAACATTTTTATTTCTTAGAATGGAATGAGATGCTATTATGCAAGTAAATAATGACAAATTTGTATGTCAAAACTACGAAAAAGTGTGTTTCTAATAAGAACAATTGTACACAATTTTTATGCAAGTAGATTTTTCTCTGAAAATCTTGTTAAAGCAAATAGTGAAAGTTTCTTTAGCACTGTATAAAAGAATTTGGTGTAACATTTCGTGTTATAGCGTAGTGCTACAATAATAATATTAAGAAATGCGTGTGAAGGTAAATATAATTTTTTTGGACCGTATGGTGTCAGTGTGTTTTCGATTTTTTTCGCTAAATTGTAGTGATGTTTAATGATTTTGATGAAGAATGATGATACCATCGAAACCTGAACGCACGATAATGGCGATTATAATTTTTCAATGTGCTGATGTCATGAATAAAGAAAAAAATTTTAGTCAGTGCGTTTCTTAACTGTACATTTCTTCTCTGTATATGTTGGTATAAATACTTGATATTAACGTTATTAATGCGCATAAAGTTGTACACATACCTAGTTTATGCCTATGCATTTATTTTGATGTTAAAATTTATTGAAAAAAGTTGAGATAATTGATTTTAAAGTCTAAAATAATTGATGCACAATATTTTTTCTAAACTTAACACCTCTGGTCTGTAAGTAACTGTGATTTTTTTCTCTGTAAAGAGTGTGGATGTGTAGACAATGTAAAACGTCTACTTAATCGATCGTGTCCTATTACTCATTCTAATTGAATTTAGAAGTACTATCGAATAGAAAAAGTAGCACGGTTTTTCTAATTAGCCTTGAAAAAACTCCTATGAAAAATGACACGATAAGGTGCAGATTGAATAATTTTTAATTACTGCTCTACTTTGTGCTTATGATCAATAGCGCTAACAGTAATTAATGTGTGCGTTTTTTTTATCTTGCTTTATATTTTTGTGTGTTCTCAAAAAAGTACTTTTTCGAAATAAGGAATGTGAATTAAGGGAATGCTGGATGTTTCCTCAAGCCGTCGTTTAAGCAGTTAAAATTTTCGTCGATGTAATAATTTTCTATTTGTCGTAACACTGATAAAAAAAAAACGTTACATTTTTCTCATCTTTCACAGGAAGTTCACAGAAATACAAGATGCATCGATGTATAATGTCATAATATATAATATAAAAAGGAATCACGTCGATTAAATAAAAATTAATGCATTTTAATTTCTCTTATATATATATATATGATACAAATAAGCAATGTTTTAATTTTCTAAAGTTGACTCATTAATTTTTCTTTTTAAAATTTAATATAAGGAAATAACCGCATACAAGTAATAAATAGCTATCGCGAAAACAAGTTCCTAAGGTACTATCAGCATGTATCAAACTACATGCAAAAGTGAAGTCATAATTTATAGTAAAATCATCAGTTTATTTCGATATTCGTATAATAAAGAACTTATAGAATAGACACCTTTTACATACTGCATAAATAATATACCTGTTTGAGTAATTTAAATAAAAACAAACTCAAGATAGAATCAATCGAACGCAAAAGCTAAAATTTTCCACTCTCCCACTACGGCTTGTTTTCGCGAGAGCATGTTATACGCAAACACTATAAACAACTCGACCGTTCACAGGATATTTCATTGAAGTGAATAGCTATACGAGCGGTGTGTGACGTAATCGCGAAGTGAAGCGAAGAATTATATTGCGCCACACTGGGTCTGCTGAGCATACGAATACTGACAGGTCGGACTTGTCTTCCTTGTTGCTGGTCTCTACCGAGTCCTTCTTCTTCTTCTTCGCCTTTTTTCCCTGCGCTTCCGCGCCTACTGCGCAGGAAACCTGAGCAAAACACACATTGCGGGTTTAGTTTTTGATATTTACTTTTGACGTTGCACATTGAGAAGAAGGTGTATTGATTGCATATCACGGATAGTTTGCAGTGAATTTTACTACGGAAAAGTATCGATCATATTACCGTACTATATACATTCTTCTTGTAAGATTAATTCGTATAATGTGTATTTTTGCGTATATAAAGAGTATTTTTAAGGGATTGCAAACGTAAATCGTTACTTTGTATAGCGAAAATACACAATTTATCTTTAATGTTTTTCTACATACTACATCACATCACACTACGAGACTTTTAATTTACTTTCCATATCTTAGCGCAATGTGAATCAAATACAATGGCGTATATACAACCTTCTAACAAAATTATCAATGCTATATATTAAATTAAAAACGTAAATTATTTTGTGTACGACAGAATATAGTAATTAAATTGAGCTGTTTTAAAGAATAATCATCGCGATCGGTTTATCGGCTAATCAGCAGCTTACTTCTTTTTTAGTAAAATATTTACCTTAAGTCGACGTGTATCAAGTAAAGCGTTAATCAGTACCGTGAAATAGGTCTTTTTTCGTAAACTCCAATAATCTGTGCAGTAAACTACGTCGCCAATTACATACACCGCTGGCAACTTGGCGAGAAGAGATTTTCACCCGTCGATACTTAAGGAGCGATGGGTCACCGTCCACCGACGACGAATAAGATATGCGAGGTAAGCATAGAATTTTTGAAAAAATTTAATAATTTTGGAACAATTGAATCCACAATATCTTATTTTGAAAGCAAATTTATCATCTTAATAATCGTGCAGGGTTTTAAAGTTGAAATTTTGTTCTAATACATAAAATGTAAAAATTTCTCATCAAAGAAATACAAAAAAAACTTTTATTACATTCGTATAATTTGCGTGTCTTTTAATTAGTACGTTAACAAATAAATAGGCGAATTCTCCAATAAATCAAATACTAACATATTTAATAAACAAATTCTAATTAAATCCATCAGTTCATATCCATTAAAACCTTAAGTTTAATGATCCAAAGATACTTTGACAAAGTAATACAAAATACACGTAATAATCAGAGGAGCGGTTTGGCGTTGGGAAAGGAGGGCAACAGCCTCTTCTTCGCGATCGCAGCAAAGTCGCCGAGCGAGCAACAATACGTGTAGCCCAGCTGGAATATCCGAAACTTCGAGTGCAGTTGGTGGCAGATCGGCTGCTCCTCACACAGAACGTATTCGTCGGTCAGTTTCTTTATGAACGGATTGTTTACAGTGAGCATGACGGCACCCCGGTTATTCACAGAGTCGTAGACGTACTTGAAGAGGATCTTGGGCACGGGCACCACGCCCTGTCCTGTCTCGTTTGTTGCCATGTAGATCGGTTTCTAAATAGCCAACAATATATATTCACACGTCTGAAAATTTCGGTTATTACTCGTTTACCTTGTTGCCTTTGGCGTCCTCAAGTTCGAGGGTGCCCATCCCGCCGGACCAGAGTTCCAGGTTTGTCTTCGTGTCACCGGCAACTTTGCGCACTATCGTCCCAGTATCATGCCAGTTGCCATCGTCAACGCTGCTCCAGATAGGCATGATGTTGGCGTAATAGTGCGCCGTATCCTGCTGCGGCTTGTAGAAAAAGTCCTCGTGGTCGATCAATTGTCCTCTCACCAGGTATTGGCCCTCTGTTAAAAGATTCACGCGACTATAGGTTATCATTTGAGCGTTTAATTCGACCTTACGCATATCTACCAGGAGCAAAAATTGATTTGGCCTTCTCGTTAACGTAGTCTTCGGCCAGTGCTTCGCTGCCGAGTAAAGTTGTGAACCTCTTCTTCTGGTATTCCTTGTCGAAAACCTGACTGATCGACACAGACATGTCCTGGAACAAGTTGGCCGCGTCGTGTTGAAGTTTCTCCCCGCGACGCTGACGGTGGCCGATGACTGATAATATTGTCGCGTGTGCCCAAAGTGGACGTTTGCGCGCTGGGTTCATATACAGCTGGTCGATCGTTGGTAGAAAGTCGAACAGGTTGACCTGGAAGCCAATTTGATAGCAGGCCACTTTGCTTGGACACGTGCCTAAGAATTAAATGAAACGACTATAGATACAACAGATTTATGCTAATATTCACAACATGCTTATAGATATCAGGAAATTCATGTTAGAATGTTGGGTTGTACAGACCAACTTTAGTCGGCTTGATCATGGATTTGGTCGCCAACCTGGAGCACCGGAAGTTCCGCATACTCATCCGCACTTTAGTCCCGTCAACGCCGAATTTTCCGTCGATGCACGTGACGTGCAGTGACTGGATGCCGCAGACGAGTTTGAGGTGCTCATTTTCCTCGAGCTTGACACTTGCTGGGGCCAAGGGAGTCGGGTACACCCACGAGGGCGGACTTACGGGCGTCAAGATCAGCGGCTCCGAGAGGCTCAAGTCTCGGTGGATGTTTACTTCGCAGTCTTCGTGTTCGTCCGCGGGCTCGGATGCCACTGCGAGAATTGTTTGAATTATATTGTTCAAAGAGGTTTCCATTTTCGATTAAGTGATTTTTACTTACAAATGTGTTTGAGAAAAAGAATGAAGATTAATGTTGCGGAGTACATGACGTATTGCGTAAACAATAGAACCACCAAGTCTGTACTTTTAGATTTTTACTGAAAAGTATTGCCATTGAAAGAAAATTGTCACTCATGCAATCAGCAGAGGATGTACTTGTTACTTTTGAAAACAGGCCACTCGAAATGTATCATCTGTATGTTACGCATACAGGAAACTTTTTTAAAAACTTGAATAGATTTTCCTCTTGATGATTATAAAAATCACAATGTAAAACAACGTCGAGGTAAAGTTTTGTTTACATGTTTTATTTTATTCTTCAAGAGATAAATATTAGATACAAGTAATGGAATATTTTTTAACAGTTATCAATCTGATATAAATAGTTATGTTATATTACGTGAGTTTGATCTTAATCTGAAATCACATATGAGAATCATTTATCAATGTCGTGTTCTCATGATTCACTGTTTCAGACATTCTCAAGATGATTATTCCATAGCTTGTAATATGATAACAGATAATAGCGTAATAATTTCCTGTATAGCAGTAGGTTGTGATTCTGCTGCAGATGCTGCTAAAAAATCTTACATAAACTAAAAATCAGCTTTTCGAGATTGGAAATTGCCTAATGGATGTTTACCCCCTAGATAAACTCAAAAATACACATTCGAAAGTATTTTACGAATTTTTTGGGTTTTTACAAATTATAACATGAGATCTCAAGTGAGTTCTCGTCTATCATATTTGATGTTTGACACACGAGATCTCACTTGAGATTTCACCTCAAAAATCACTTGAGATCTCATGTTTAAAATTTGTAAAAATTAAAAAATTGCGTAAAATGCTTCAGAATGTGTATGTTTGAGTTCATCTGGGAGGTAAAACATCCTATTAGGCAATTTCAAATAATAATCTTGACTGATATTTTGGCATGAAATCTCACCTGAAATTTGGCAGTATAGAGATTATACCGTAGAATCATTTTGTTTTTAACGATATAACGTTTACTCTGGATATGTTCATAATATAACTTACATGAATTCATGCAATACGTTTAGGTTTTTTAAAGAATTACAAATACAACTGGCTTCATCGCTTTAAAAAAGATCCGCAGTTTCTTTTAGTTCTTAATTGAATTGATAAAATCTTACCTATATCGTAGTATATCTAACCATCATTTTCATCGAAGCTTCTTAGAAAAAATTCTTAGAAAACTGCAAAGATATTGCACATTACGTTCTACATTTCCATGTGTTTTTATTGTATCGACACTTTATCACATCAACGAGCAGGCCCCGGAGAAAACCGGCAAACTGAAGGCCTTAGCTATCCGGGCGAAACCATCGGGACCACAGCAGTACGTGAAGCCTCTCTCGACGCTCGCCAGCTGAGGATATGCAGTAGAACAGGCGGTGCGCTCGCGGCAGAGGATCAGGTCGCGGCTGACGCCGTGCACGAGGTGCGGGTCGTTGAGGGTGATAATGGCGAGACCGCAATGGCGGTGCGCGTCGTAGACGTATTTGAAGAGCATTCTGGGCACCAGTCTAAAAGAGATATAAAGTGTATTGATATTCTGTGTTTTAGAAAATATATGCAATGCTTTTATATAAGTTACGATTATTGCGATCCGCTATTGTATCAGCTGTTGTAATAATAAGCGTGAAATGATATTGCAAAACGAATCAGACATTTGTTAGTTCTCACCTAGTGCATACAAGAATAATATTCATAATTTGAGGCTACAGGTTACACCTTCTCAAAACTCTAAGTCTATTTTACGCTCTTGTAAAATTACAGGTACTCACCATCGTCAGCAAGGTAAATCCTCCTGGTCCCACCCCTATAATCCGACAGTGCCAAAACGCCGATGA
>JAPYZP010000344.1:27267-42201 GCA_030522985.1 Torymus sinensis | reverse complement strand
CCAAAAAATACGATACTTCCAAGGAAATTTTTCTAGAAATATAGAAAAAATTATTATACTGCATTACAAAATTTGCTATAAAATATACTAATTCTTTAAATCTTTACAGTCGGTGGTACCGTTATGAGACAAAAACATAATTTTTACAATACTAAGAAGAAGTGTTTCACACATATATATATGGAAAATGGATTTTGTTGGGGCTTTCGCAGAGTCGATTTCTGGCATCGAAAAATGAAGTCCATTCCCTGTAATTTGTTCCAACCTTTGCCTTTTCTCTCAAGATACGAGCCATCTACGCGCGAATATTTTGCATTTTGTTGAAAAATGATATCTCTTTTATTGATCATAACTCCGCAAGTATGTCACAAAAATAAGGAGAAAAAAAATTCTAAAAGTAGGCAAAAAGCTTCAATTTGAGCTATGACTCCTGATTTCTCAGAAAAATATTAACAGTCAAAAATATAGAGTATTCTCAATAATTCTTCTCAATAATTTTCCCAGCGATATTTTTACTCAATTTTAGATTATATTATTAATTACAGTGTGTTCAAGTTAAAAATAAATATTGAAAGCTTCATGCTCACTAATGAACACTGCTCAGTAAAAACACCGACCACATCATGAATTTCGGCAAAAATGAGAAAAACTTTCTTCTATTCCATGCGACTACACGAGAGATCAAAACTTTCATCACACATCATCCCTCCTCTAACTTATTCACACCGTCAAAGTTCGAAGGCCGCTTGTAGCTTTCCACATTTTGACCGGACCACTTGACGCTCGCCGTGCACGTGGTGTACATCTACTACGTATACATACATTCCGCGCGAGCGATTTCGTCCCCGCGTGGCGCGGGCGCATAATGTGCGGGCCTTTATGACCTCGAAACACTCACGAAAATGACTCGCATAAACGTAAAAGCCATCGTGAAAGCGGAGTCTCTCTCTCTCTCTCTCGCACTAACCCTCGCCCTCGTCGCATAAATAATAACAACCCCGAGTGCGCGCTGATGGTCATATTTTCCATTTCTTTTACGAGGGAGAGAAAGACTCCTGAGCCGGGAAGACAGAGAGATGATGTAATATACGGGCACGTCGCCTTTTTTTATTGAATGAGCGCGCGCTCGCGATTCGCAATTAATGCGCAGTGTGTAAAACACGGATTTACGAAGTTTCAGGTATCCGCAGTATATAGACGTGTGTAACGGCGAGTAAAACGTGCGCTTTGAATTTACAGCGGTGTTGTATAAAGCGGAGCGAATGGGAAGCGAAGTGAATGAGCGTAATTTTGTAAATTACCGAATTATTTTGAGAGGTTTGCAATGTCGAAAGTTTGCGATGATTGAATAGGTTTTTGATTATGTGCACGCGAGTGCGAAACGCACAGAAAAGTTTGTACATGCGTCTGCTGCACATATAACGACATAATTCGATAATTTTCAGATGATTATTTTGAATAATTTCTGTTAATTAAGTTTCAATATTATTACCAAATGATTGAAATCGTTTAATATATATTATTTGCCAATTGAATAATTATTTAGAGAGAGAAAAAAGTCCTGCAATACGACATCAATTGTAAAAATAATTACAGTTGCCAATACTTCTGATGATGATAGACTTCCAAGTTTTAGCTCGAAAAAAAATCTCTCGTACTATTTCAGGCGCATTTCATTTCTTTTATGAAACGTAAACGTCAATTGAAATATGTTTCCACTCGTGTGCTATAAATTTAGGAGTGATAAAAGCCTCGCACGATGTATGGTTCCGACATGTTATTACCTTATCCCTCTTCCTCTTTCCCCAAAGGGTTAAAGAAGGTTAAAGTTTTATTTCAGAATAAAATCCATATACGGGGCTGATATTTATCTCGAGCAATTTCTCGGAGCGAAAAATCGATCCCTTCTGAGACTGTCTACAGAAATGCATGAGAACCTGAAATTGCCCTGCCGATATATACGAAACAACTACATTCGATCAACTTTAATTTTTCAGAAATGATTTTTCCACAAATGCGATTTCTGCCCTCAGTTGTAACCATAGAAAAGTTCTATCAAACATCAAATAAGGCATAGATACAGTAATCTGAACATTTGCTACAATACTTATAATTATAAAACAAAATAAAAAGTTAGACATATCTCCAAAATAACTTTTCAGTCACCAAAAATTCCTACCACCAGTACCTTCATTTAATCCTTGCACAAAAGTTTCCTGGAATTCCCCACCACATCCAACCTAAAACCGCACCGCCCCGTAAAAAAGATCAACCTCCTCGCCGCGCCAGTACAAAAAAAAAACCCCTCGCAAGCTGCCGCGCTGTCGCATCCCTCGCCTCCCTCCGCCATAGTGTAATTTACCGTACTTTGCCGGTCGCTTTTGCGCATTATATATACGCTCTCGCGTGCGAAAATTAATAGTTCAGCGCGCGCGCGTGCGGGCGGCCGCCAGCGGTGCGCGCGCGTCAACGTCGCTTTTCGATTAACTTTCTCTCGCCGAGGGCGACACCGACGCCGCGCGCGCGCGAGAGTGCGTTTGACAGCAAAGTGCGGTTGAGCGCTTCCTATAGCTGCTGCTGCTGCTGCACCTGTCGTGCAACGCAACGAGAGCTCCCTCGACTCGCCCTTGGGCCAGTTGCGAGCGCGCCATCTGACCGGTGCAAGTTGAGGGCTTGTCCGCGGTGTCTTGGATGATTGGTGGTGCTGCTGCAAGGGATGATTGCTCTTTTGGGGGGTGGAGGTAAACGAGTTGCAGTGTTATTTTGGATGTTTCGGTGGTATGCTGGGTATGTGTTGAGCAGCGACTATTTATCATGGTTTCGGCAATTTAATGTACTAAACTTAATGACGAAAGTGCCTCGTCGGTTTTTGTAGTGTTATTTTCGAAATAACATAGGTAGCTAAAAATATTACTTATGTCGACTGTAATTTACTATTCACTGATAAGAATCTGCGGGGGTGATTATAAACAAGGGCAATCTGACTGTCATTAATATGAATTAATTTAATTTATAAGACTGTAAGACCGATTGAAAAATTCTTATCAGTGAATATAGATAGCAATTGAAAAGTGAAAAAAATTAAAAAAAAAAGTCATTGCATCGTTGACAAGGGCTTACAAATGTAACTGCGAACATTTGCACCGATGTTTTTTGAAAAAAAAAAACAGGTTGTTATTATACACATACTTCTGCATATCCATAATTGTGTGACATTATATACAGGAGATTGATTTAAAAAAACAATTAATATTAGGGTTGATGCCACATTAAATATTATAGAATAAACTTTAAAAAAATATTCGCCTAATCCGCCAACGAACTTTTTAAACAATATATAGAGGCTGCCCATCCTCGCGTTTGAGGACATATTGAACAAAAATTTGAATTCCAGACAGAAAGAAAATGCAATAAATTGAATCCCGTCAAAAGACAGTAGTCAAAGTCAGTAAAAAGTCAAACGCGCGTTACCTGCGCGCGCGCGCGCGCGCGCGCGCGCGCACAGCTTCGAAATAGCATCAGCGCAGGAGCGATGTTCGCATCGTGAATTCCGCGGGCATCGGTTCTTCCGCTCTCGCAGTCTCGCGCGCGATGCCAAAAATACAGAACGAAGCACTTCGTAAAAAATAACACAATCGCTCAATGTCGAGTACCTACCGGATACGTACTCGCGCGAGAGAGGCCAGCGCGGAAGAACAGCACGCGCGAGCACGTATTATACACACATATAGCCCGCAACCTCGCGTATACTTATTCCGGAAGCGTTCCGCGCGCGGAAGTAAAAGGAGGATACGCCAGGGCAAAAAGTCGAAAAGAAGCGTATACCGGAGGCAGAGGAAGACACAGTTTGGGTCTATATATATATATGTGTTCCTGCCGCCGCGCGCTCGCCGAGGGTAAAGCAGGGCATTACAATGCGATCTGCGTTACCGGTGGGGGGTTATAAAGAGGAAAAAAGTGAGAGAGAGAGAGAGCTATATACGACGAAAAAAGGGGGCATCCGGCAGCAGCAGCAGCGGCGCTCGCGCGCGAGGCAGAGGCGCCCCCATAAATATTTATAAGGCGTATGCGCGCAGTTTCATCCCGGCAGTTTGTTCTATCTGGATCGCGCACTGGATTCCCGGGGATCGTTACACTCTCCGCGGGCTCTTGAGAAGAGAGAGGAGAAGGAGACGAGGAAAGAAAGTTTAGCCGTGCCACAACGGTGCAGGCGGATTTACACGCGCGCGCGCGCGCCAGCCGGATAAGTGTTTTGGAGAGCTGAGAAAAGCATCGGGGGTCCGATAAGATGGTCGGTCATGTAAACGTAATTGTAACGGTTCAGGTAAGGTTTTAAGAATGTAAAACATATAGGTTCAGGTTGTTGCTTACTGGATAAATGAATAATATTTGTTTATATAATGTATCGCTGCAAAAATTAAAAAAAAATCAGACTTAAACGAAGAAGGAAGTGAAGAAACTTAGGTAGATTTTGTTAGGTTAGTAATCAAATGTGAGGTATTCTCATACCCAAGACCCAACCTGAAAATAGATCGACAATTTCTATACAAACACAATTTCCGCTCACCCTCAGATCCACACGCCGCATATATTGTTTCAACGGTATGGGAACGTGATTATTATGGTAATATTATACAAAAGAGATAAATAGCAAATAATTAAAACTTATGCAAACTTGAAACCGCGTGTTTTGTAAGCTTCATTGTAGTTTATGTTTTTGTTTTTGTGATGTTTTGTGTTATTGACATTGCCCGAGAAGTGGCGCTAATATTTTGATAGCGGTATCCCTTCGTTTCAAAGCAAAACTTCGCTTAACAGTCCAGAAAAAAAGTATCTCTAAAAAACAAAATGGTAAAAATTGATGGCCATTCCCCTTTTTATAAGTAACAATGATACCTAGACATCATGGAAATATGTATAAAAAATACCAATATAATTTGCTGTATCATATTTCCTAATGTGAATTTCGCGGTAATTTTTACTGCTGTCATTCTCTCCGTAAACATGGAAATAAAAAGTGAGATTTTCATTGAATCATCAAACGGAGCATAGTTCCTTCCCATATTCTGTTCCGTCAATGAAAGTAAAGTAGTATTTTACTGCAAGAATTTTAAAACGCAGGACTTCAGCTGTGCACCTCTTCAGTTTTAGATGTGCTTTTATTTTTTACTCTTATGTAATAAAAAATGTTTACTCGAAAATCATATATTTTAAAGATAAAACAATCTAAGTATAAAAAAAGTTATTTAACTTATTATGCTTACAATGTCACAGTACTAAAAAAAGAAACTAAAAACTCCAACTTTGACGTAAAACTTGCATCATCAAACTTGCCAAGATCCCGTAAAAAATTTCGTTTTATCAAAGTTCGCCATCGCTCGAAACAAAGACCAACGATTCGCATTGTCCTATATATATACTGCGCTTCCTTCTCGCACAAGTTTTAGATTAACCACTGTACACACACCTCTATGTCTAACGTAAAAACGACGAAGACGACGACGAATACCGCTCGCATATATATAAGAGTGCAGTCACGCAGCGATAGGCGTTCAAACTGCACAAAAACTGCGCTGCAGCGCGCGAACCCTTATAAAATCGTTCGTCACACCTTATAGAGCTCAAATTTCGCCCAGACTGCTCGATAATTCAGGACGCGGAACGTCGATCACACCCTTCGCTTATCGCGCGTGTGCGTTTTAAAAGCAGTCGCCGTGTGCGAGAAGGCAGGTATAGGTAAAGGAATTCTCTCGCGCGCGGGGCCACGACGCGAGACTATACAGCCAGAGCAGAGGCGAACTTTCGAAATTGAATCGAATCGAGTTTGCCGGGCGGTGCTCGCGCGCGCCGGTCGTACCTATATAGTTGTCGCGCGATTTGCGGTTCGGTCGCGCGCTACGCTCAGCCGACTTGAGCGCGATCGAGTTTAGATTTTATTACGCGAACTGCCCGCCCCTTCTTCGGCGTCTCATTTTCGCTTTCGTTATCGTTGAACGCTGCCGGGGCGCTGGAGAAAAAGCTCTTCGTAGGTATATACCCGTATTTTGAGCGCTGTGGTAGATAAGGTGTCGGGCATATTTTCTTATATTTATTTTTATAGCGTAATATAAAAATGGGGAATAAGGTGAGTGAATTTTCTTCTTGCCTAAATTATAGTTTTATTATGAAAAATTTGGAAAGAATATATAAAACCATTATTTCTTACATAACCAACGCAACCTTTGCAATAAATTCTTTCAAAAAAACTAAAAAATAGGGTCAGTAACGTAGATGTCTTTCCAACTATTTTATCTTTGACAATGGTAAGTGGTATGTGAAACTCTATATTAAACTAATATAAAAAATATGTATAAATAATGAATTATTATTCGAAATCTCGAAAGCCGCCGGTAAAGTAAGAATAGAAAATAAAACGTGATGCTAACTCTATCTCGTGATCTCCTGAAACGTCCTAGTTTTCGTTAGAACCTCGCGTATAACTAGGTTTCTAGCGAATATACTTTTCTCCGTCAGAAACGCTCAAACGTGTTAGTTTTCGTCAGAATCTGAATCTTGCTACTTTTCATTCGGAGCGTCGATATAATTCTGTGCAAAAAATTTTTACTTGGGCCAAATATTTCTCCGTAATATAAGAGTAAAGCACAAGCCCGGGTCGCTCGTTGGTGTGCTTGCCGCCCCCCTAGTCGCAGGAGAAGGGAACTCCAGTTTTCGCTCGTGGTTGCCGCTGCCGTCTGCGGCAGCCAGTCGGCGAGGAGGAAATTCGTCTCTCTACCACCAAAAGCTTCTGCGTGCTCCGAAAAGATTTCAAAGCCCAGTCCTTCGCCTTCAGGCGTCGGCGGAGGATGACAGAATACGTCAGGCTCTCGTCAAGGCGCACCCGATCCCTCCCTCGAGTGGACGTTCGTCCGCTCACATAGCAAAAAGGGGCGACACTTGCCGAGATCATACTCGGTGTCGCTGGGCAAGATACTATATACAGAGATTCTCGCGCACACCGCGAAAAACCATATAATTTTAGTTTTCGCACACCACCCGTAAAGTATCATCAGGGAGTAATATGCCCTTCTAGAAACAACCACGTGCATGCACGATTCCCTATGCTTTTTTGTTGCAAATCCCCCGCGGACGTCCATAGCCTATACTTTACTCCATAGCTGCATAATTTACTATTCTTGTCATTTCTTTTATTAATTTTATTTTTAATCGTTAATATTACTACCTCACATTCAGCTACTCCGCCATTTTTATTATCTTGTATAATACGCATTTAGATTAAACTAAATTATTGTCAACTTTTTTTTATTTCTCTCCTTCCACTCCTAATATAAGTAAACACCTTATGGAGCTCACCTCAAATCAATAATTCGTTTAAAATTTGTGCGGGTTTCCGGTAAAACGCTTTAAGGGGGCGAGCCTGAGTTAAAAGCTGCAAAAAAGCAAGACATTAATTATAGTTACTGAAAATAGATATATAGTAGAATAGGTATTCATATTTATTAAATGTCACTTTTTATGCATAAAGTAGATGTATTATAGTATTCAAATTCATTTATATCATTCATTCATTTATAATATTCAAATTCGAACACACAATATACGGAAATTTTCTGAAAATCTTCGGCTGGAAGGAGAAAGGTTCTCTCTCGGCGAAGCGCTAAGAAAGATTTTAACTCAAGTGTTCGCCAAAAATAAGGTTCTAACTCGGCGGAGCGCTAAGAATTCAAGGTTCTAACTCAAGTTTTCGCTATGAAAAGTCCTAACTCGACCGAACGCTAAGAATTCAAGGTTCTAACTCAAGTTTTCGCTAAGAAAAGTCCTAACTCGATCAAACGCTAAAAAGGGTTACAACTCACAGGCTTTTCTTTTTCATACAGACGTTTTAATTTAAAACCGCTGTAGAGTTTGGAAAATCTGTTTCTGATTACTTTTGCTGTGTAAATCAAGGACCGCGAGAGCGCTCCGAAGACAAGTATATAATATATATAAGAAAAATGGTCGAAATTCAGTCCTTTTCGATACTAGTGCGGTAAAAATGATTCTTACCCCAGTGTGAGTTTATCGCTGGAGCGAAGCTAGGGTGACAATAATTTTTTACCAGCGGTTAAAAAAAAATTGATACAAGCCTGTATCTAATATTATTTTTTGACAGAACGTGTGTAAAGTGCTATTTTATCGCACGCTTGCAACCTAAGTGTG
This sequence comes from Torymus sinensis, assembly GCA_030522985.1. Taxonomy (NCBI): domain Eukaryota; kingdom Metazoa; phylum Arthropoda; class Insecta; order Hymenoptera; family Torymidae; genus Torymus; species Torymus sinensis. The sequence continues at coordinate 34,005 of JAPYZP010000344.1, read as the reverse complement.
TGTGAAAGTAAGTACTTTACGCATGCGTATAGGTTTGCAAGAGTGCACTAAAATAGCACTTGCTTGCTGCACGTTGTGTAAAAAAATAATGTTCGATACATATCATAGATTTGTATCGCACATATACTGTGTGAGGTGCATAAATTGCCTCAAATAGTGCATCAAAATTAGTAAATAAACTCTCGTCTGTATATACAAATACGTGCACGTGAATGAAATAAAGGCGCGATATTCCTCTATTATTATACTATCATTTCTAATATATTCGATGAATATACTCTTTTCCTTATTTTTGCACTTCATCATAATTTACTTCCAATAAATAAAAAGTAATACAAATATAAATTAATTATGAACCGAATGTTACCTTATCAAAATTATTAATATTTTCTAAAATTGAGAGTCAATATAATAATTCTTACCATATACATAATACTTTATGTATTAGAAACTATAAAAAAATGATCTTTTATCATAGAGCATATAAATAAAAAAAATTGAAAAATTAAAAAATACGATATAAACGTATTATATGCACTATCATATCTCTCCATATGTATAAGATTATTACTAATAAATTTCGTTGGTTAATGAAAATAGAAATCGCCCATCTCAAGAGTCTTTTAGAATAAATGAACAAAACTAAATATTTTTTAAGATTTACTTTTTCAGCAAAAAAAGTTTGATACACAATTTAATGTAAGAAAAACAAGTTATTAAAAACAAAGTCTTTTAAATTTATAATAAAATGAAAAGTGGAAGGATAAATTTAATAAAAATGTGCTTGCATGATTTTTAATTTTTCATAAATTATATCATTTTACATCATTTTATCGTACAAAATAAAAGTATGTAGCAGTTGCAGACTTATTCAAAGAAGAATATATAATATAATTTTAAATGTTTACAAAAGTAAAGTATATCAATGCCAAAAACTGTTGTAGCAAACACTCGCTTATTGATATGTAAAAATTATAATTATTATCATTATTATATTCTGAAATAATAATGTATTTCTTTATTTTTCAAAAAAGTTTGAAAAATTAACATCACTATTGGATTGCTTCATTTATCTTTTATTTCCATTTACAATTAATAAATTAACAATTCTTTTTTAGTAAATTCATACATAAAAAAAATAGGATCGATGGTCATATATAACTGGCAGTATAGTCTTTTAATCTCACAGTTAATAAATATAAAAATGAGCTTACACGATTCGGATCTTATGTACATAACTTGTTCTTCTTGTCGATTTCCGGCGTAGACTAGAGCATTCATGAATTAGACGTCATAAGCTTCGTACTAGACGTTTTAAAAATCATTATTTTTTATTTATTTACTGTATTATCACTTTCATTTAATTTAATCTAATCTATTCTAATTACCATTTAATTTATTGGCTTTACCAATAAATGTTTTTGTTCATTAAATAGATTACAGATATTTCAAACTTTTAAACATTCTTTTCAATCTTGTCAAACATTATTTTAAGTACTACATTATTTTCTTCATAAATCACTATTTTGCTGATAAATCAGTATATTTATACATATTTCATAATAAACTTGTGATTAATTAACACGTTAATTCTTTCTACGCACGTTTCTTTTCTTTTTTTTAATGGATCGGATAATATTTAGTAATTTATCATCATCGACTCCATACAAATTTTTGATAGAAAAAGTTTACTGTGTTGAATATAAAATATTAAATATATGAATGTGAGTAAATATGTTTTTCTACATTACGTACGACAGAATAAGTAAAAAATGGCAATGCAAACAATATCACATTTATGGACGTGATATTGAACATATTGCTTTTCATCGAGATTTTCGTCCATTAAATGAGAATACTGTTTTTTTTTTTTTTAATTATTACTCACAAAAAGTTAGTCATTCAAATTATAAGTTACATAAAGCAGTTTTTTTATTAAACTATAAATGCTTGTAAATCAAGTCTTATTGTTTGTCGCATAGACGTTAATTTCACTTTTTGATAAAGGCAGTTATATATTCTATTATCACTTTTAAATAAAATTCTTGCTGCTACTTTTTTCTCTTACACATTTCGATATTATTAATATAGTCATTAATGATTACTTTACTAACAAATGAAAATTTTTTGGTGATTAAAATAAGATAACAGCATTATTACAATCCGATTGTTTCGCTTCTTTTAACATTATGTTTCTAACAATAACGGCATAATTATCGCAATTCACACCCTTGTGTGTTTTTGTATGTGTGTGCGCCCGGACGCGCTTGTGTGTGTATTCTATTAATAGCTAAGGTGTGTATTTAAATTCAACACCTTTAATTTCATAACGTCGATGTTGGCAATATTACTAATGGTAATAATAACAATAATAATAACCAAATAGCATTAATAAAATTTAGAATAATAATGATGAAGCTAATGATAACGATGAGAACCGTCACATAATTACTAATACTAACGTTTTGTTTTACACTATACAGAGATGTACAAAAGATTTCGTTTTATATCATTCTTACATACATTTATTCTTATAGTCTTATTGTTGAATTTGGCAAAGTAGCTTTAATACATGATACATAAAACATTATATCAAATAAATGCAGCTAAAAATGTTATATGTACAAGTCATAATGAAAGATGAGAACGATTTTTTTTATAAGATTGCAATTTAATGATTATGGCTTATTCGAGTTAACTGCACCCGAAAGCAGAGATTGTCTTGTTTCCTTTTTTTTTTTTTTTATCATAATAGCACAGAACTTTCTAGAATATTTCTTGAAGCTAATACTATTAAATCGAATTAAACCAATACGTCATACAACTGATTAATTTGATTGTATGTGTTCATTTTGATATCAAAAACTTTGTAAAAGAATTTTTTGTTTGTGTATATGACCTGTTTTGATTATTACTGAACAATTCCAAGTTTATAATAAAAAGAATGCAATATCATATACAACATTGTTACATTCATTTCTACATATTTATTTCTATACTTCTTTGTCATTAAATTTTCGTTATTGCTTTACTATATATAAGAAATATAATATAGTTATAATTTAATATAATTTCTATTTAAAATTTTTGAAGAATAATGCTAACTTATTTGAGGTTAAAATTTTAAAATTGAACCAAATGAAAAAACATGAATATATATCATTTAATAATATTTTAGAATCAATTTAATTTTATATTTACATAACAAATACTAAAAAAAAAATGAATTGCAAATTATACGCATTAATTTAAAAATAATTTAAATTGGTAAAGTAACGTAAATTTCGGTGCATACAATCTCAATAAATATCCTCTAACAATTAAAATTGTCACCTTTACCAAACTCTGGAAGAATGTAAATTTTTTTTTGTAATTAAAAATATAAAATGTTCGTGATTATGGATGGCACTATTACAGTTTTGTGCTATTAGATAACAACTATCACAAAAACAGTTGGTATCTAGCAATAAGTTAAGGACGGCGAGATGAAGAATGATTATTGTAATAAAAATAAAAAATTATTGATTTATCGAAGTACTAATACGGCTTGTGCTGGTCGGTGGTGGCAGACGCAAAGGAACGTTGGCTTGAAATTCAGTCGGTTGACTTAAGTTCGGTTCGGAATCGAGATCATTTTCACAGCGTTGAGGCTTCTGTCTCCCCATACTTAATCTAGAGAGGCCGTAATTTAGGCCAGCTACATCATCGGCTTCCGAACTTGAAGCACCTATATCTTCGCCTTCACTGCCAGCTGTAATACAGAAGAATTGGTTACTTTTATTCTTCGGTTTTAATACTTAAGGTAGTTGATGCGGGCTAATCTGATACAAAAGTTTCGACTCTCCTACTTTTACCAGTTCGAGTTTTGTTTACTAGGGAAGACAAGTTTTGAGAGGAGCAAACTTTTGAAGTACACGCGAGCCCCACTTCACGCGTCTCTCACTCTGTCCCTCTCGCGCGCGTCTATATACATACGCTCTCACACACATATACCACACTCACGCTCGCAAAAGTTTACCCTCCGTACCCGATGCCTTCTTTGAATTGCAATAACTTTCGACTGAAATGGCTTGCGTATCGTATCTATTTCCCATTTTATTTATCAAGATATTTTGGGCAACATATTGGCGTTCTAAGAAGTATTAGAACTTTGAAATCACTTTGAAACTGCTACGTTTTTTTAAATTACACGAATTTATACTATGTGAAATAACAAGTGGTTAAAATTTTAAAAGAATCTGCAAAAATATAATTTATGCACCAACTACCTGAAATATTAACAATATTTTCGACTTACATTGTAAATCATGTAATAACTGCACTGCCGTAAGTATCTTGGCTCGATGTTCAGGATGTTGAATACGGAGATAATCAAGATCAGCTGGTTCTAATTCACGAAACAGCTCAAGATCTTCGTATCCATTTAGCAAAAAGACGGAAATATACTCCTGTGGTAGAACAAGTTTAAGATAATTTGCTGTTAATTACTTTGTAGATATTTTAAGAAAGGTTAGCAAAATAAAAAAGTAATGTGAAATGAAGTGTTCCCATAAAATTTCAGATATTTATGCAGGAAAAGTTTGGGAATTATCAAATTTTTGTTTTTTTTTTAGGAAATTCGTAGATTTTGATAACACTAAAGTAAAAGTAACGTAATACAGTTATATAAATCTCAAAAGCAATATAGCATAATCGAGTCAAAACTCGTACAGTGGGAATTATAGTTGGGTAAGTGATAACCTGTGTGGTGAGATTTTTACCTGGAGATTCATTCGTTGTAGAAGTTCCGGTACTGAACCTGGTTTCTGTCGATACTTTTGTCCCCATCTTCCTCGTCGCACGTATCGCTCATTAATTATTTCTACGTTAATAAACTTAAAGTGGCCTATACGATTGTAAATCATTCCTTTCCATAGGCCGCTTGTATTCATCTGCAGGACGTCAATTATATCGCCTTTCTGTAAAAATGCAAATGAAACAACAACTTAATAAGTTTCTAACGAGGCAGCAATATAACGTGAGCCTGTACTGCAATAAATGTGTATAATACCTTGAAGGCTAGAGCCTCTTTATCGTAGGGGCTTGGCATGCAGTCGACTAGAGCTCTCGCCCGGCACAAAACTCCAACGGGCGTGATGCTATTCGACGGAGCACCCGTGGTTCCAGGCGCCAGCTCGATTCGCTGAGGACTGTTGGGCTCGCGGTCCTCGCACGATATGGAGCTGTGATTGCTGCCGGCACGCACGAGAGCTTGAGTACTGCTGGAACCGCTGCCGCTCGGCAAACTTTCGACGCTACTTGCACTGCAGGGAAACGCGGCTTCGCTGACCGAACCTCGTTCCTGGCGTAGCCGCGAAATCTTGCGCTGAACGTCTTGCCGAAGTGTCCTCGCGCGACCAGCAATGCCGCTTGCCGGCACGACTTCGTTGCTCATGTGTGCGCTTCTAATCGCACCTTTGTTCCCGGGGTTATCTGACTGTAAAACATAAAATATTGCAGGTTGATCGATCAATAGTTTCAGATTTAAAACAATGTATAACTGGCAAACGGTTTTAGATAGTTTTAAATACCATAAGACTAATTGGTGCATTCGATAGGTGCTTGACGTGCCACCTCTTTGCTCCCATTTCCGCAGGATCTGGTTCTTCGTAATCAGTGCTCTGACTTCTTGGAGATTCTTCATTGTCATCTTCGCCGCTACTTCGACTCTGAAATATAAACTGAAAATTTGAAACATTAATCTTAAATAATTGTTCTTGGGCCAGTTGATTCTTCACTAAGAATTCAAGTTAATAAGTTATATATGGATAGAATTTTCGATACGCATTTTAGAGCTTAGTTGCAACTCATCAAAATAAGAAAAACTAATTTTTTTTTTGTTTTTAATTTTGTTATTTTTGCAAAATTTAGAATATCCAGTTAAAAAATAAAAAGAAGCTAAGTATAAGGAATATTTAAAGAAAACGACCGAACAGCATAAATAAATTCTAAATTTTAATGACACCGACCTGTACATCACTACTTGCGTATTCACCACTTTCTCGTGAAGCTTTCGAGTGCGTCAGTGGTATTATAGTGGGTGGATTGTTGTGCCCTTGCGGGACAATTAAACCTCTCATAGTTGAGGTAATTTTTTTAGGCCTCTCTTTAGGTACGCTAATATCACCCGCTGTACGTAGTGAAATGACTCCTTCGTTGTTAATTCCGGAATTCATGTGCATTTCATACGCTATCCTGAAATATCAAATACATTTTTTATTATTAATTTATGGTTTATAATGCATAGTAATAATAATTCATGATTCAATGAAAATTCAATGAATTTTCCAAGAAATTTTGTACTACTATTTTCTTACCTCCCATTCTCCACTGTACAACTAGCATCTGTGCTACTGTTACAAGTCATCAAAAAATCCTCAGGATCAGATTCATAAGGTGGCTCATCGTACCAATGCTGAAGTCCTCCTCCCACTACTTCTAACGTTCGCATATCTCCGCATCTTGCCTCCTCGTCGTACATATATGTATCATCTTAAAAATTCAAACCAGTATTACAATTAATTAATATATTATTAATTATCATGTTTTTATAATATAATCTAGTAAATTATTTATAGTAACATAAAAAAGAACGTAACTTTACATTTTATATTTATAAAAAAAACACTCTACGCGCCTGTCTAGATCTCATTTCTTAATATTTTCATCATATTTATAAACCTCAATTTAGTTAAGTTA
>JAPYZP010000344.1:0-27221 GCA_030522985.1 Torymus sinensis | reverse complement strand
TAAACAAATTTCATTGAAAGAAAATACTAAAAATTAATTTACATATTTTTCATCTACGTACCTGGATATTGACTTTGGCCATCCCGCCCTAGTTGCATTAATCCTTGTCTGATGTCTCTTAGGATCTTGGAAAGAAAAGTGTTTTTTTAATACCTCTTGTAGAATTAAAAAGGTTATTGTAAAAGAATTAAACTAAAATTTCTTTTCTAATTTTATCTCATAACGTTAGAATCATTTGATGCAAAATAATTTTTTATGAAGCTGCCGAGCCTTATGATTAAAATAATATATCAGTATTCGATTTTTAGATAATATCAATTCTAAATATTTCGTATTGATTGACATTATTATATTTTTTATTTCTAACAGATTAAAATACTAGGTATTTTCACATAATATTAATTATTGATCATCCTTTAATAACTGCATATATCGCAGATTATTGTATCTTAATATTAAGTAATAAAAATATAGAAATAGTAGTGTATTTGAGCAATAAGAATAATTTTGATCTTTTTTTAATTTAAAATAAGAAAATCATATATTACGTGAACTTTATGATTTAATATTTTTATTTTTATAAATATAAGTTTTATAAATAGAACTCACCTCTTCGTGTTCCCTGTTAAACCGTTCTTTCTTCTTTAATGCCTCTTGGACTTTCAACTGAAAATCGATCTTACAATCAGCATTTGTACATAAATAAATTAAATAAATAATTGTCAGAAGCAGGGTTGCCAGGTGGCAGTTTTCTGTCTTTATTACTTTCATACAAAGTGTCATCACTTATATGAGAGTATAAAGCATAGAAAATCGCAAACTGATCAGCCTGGTCAGAAGTATACAAATAGTCTATGATTCCATATTTTGATATCAGAATGTACATTTTTGTTTTTTTACATCCATTATAATATGCAAAGGATGTTTTGCATAAACAAGCTAGAAAAGGTGCTTTGGACTGTACTATACTAGTAGGCTTTACAGTAAGAAAATATGATTTTCAATTGCTACGTGACAATATAGGTATGCATGTTGCGTTCTAGATTGACACCATTACTTTCTACAACTATTGTATAAGATGTGTATGGAATAAAAACCATGGATTTGCTTGATTTAAGTACGTCATGAATTTTCAAACTATATCGATTTGGCTATATATAACTATCTTGTTTTACATGAAACTTAAAATTTTTTACTGAATTTAGAAATCAGAACTAAATGTGACACTTTTTTTATACTCTTCACCGTGATTCGTCGTATCACATTGTAACTATCTTATTAAATAAACATATTAATCAGATGCTCAGAAATAAAAATTTTCTCGTTTGCTAATCAGTTATTTAATTAATTATAATATAATAAAATTCTGGTTAAAAGATTTGATGACAAGGTATAATCAATAAATGTTGCAAAATTGATCAATGAAATAGGGATGAATGGCCAATAGGTATATCCTTTAGATACCATAATAAATATTCAAAGTAATATTCATAACAATAAAATATTTCTATTGTCTCGGCACAAAATTTGAGTTTAAAAACCTTAATATCTAATTGCTTGTTATAAATAGTAAAATAATAAAATAAAGTAAAAAATCCTGAGCATTAAAACGAAGCGGTATACCAAGTCAAGACTACAACATGACATATCATGCAAATAATACAAATTTTTTAAATATTTGAATATGAGCTGTCATCCTTTAAAAAATATCTAAAATTAAACCAGATTTTTTTTCTAAATAAAATGTACGTAAGTCAATAAGACGAGAAAATTTAGTAGCATTCAAAAATTATCAACAATTTATCAATATATGTATTGTTCTGACCGTTACTCTGTGGTGAATTTGTATTTACAATATGAAAAATTATTTTTTAATAAGTTTCATAAATCTTCTATACTGATAAATGCTGTTCAACACTTCCAGACCATGGTAAATGACATTCACGCAAAATATTGTAATCATATATCAGTAACTTGCAATGTTAGAGCATCAATAGTTGAGGTTCATTTTCTAATTTAGCCAATTCAAATCTTTATATAATCTTAAATTATAAAATTATATAAATTTACTATTTTTTATCTTAACATAATAATTATGTTCTATAAGTATAATGAGAATGTTTTACAAATTGAACGATTCCCTTTTCTTTAAAATATTCAATGTACAATTAAATAATACATGAATCACGCCATGACGATACAAATAATTTATCAATGAACTATACCCTATGTATGGTTTCTTCAAAGCTGTTGATTTGACTTCCATTAGTTTGAAGATACTTCAATCGATCATAATCTCGGGGATCAACCATAGAACGAAGAACTGTGTGTCCCACCTCTGCATTCAGACCCAAGCCGCTCTGCAAAACACTATCTGGGGTATCAACCTGTCAAAGGAAGTCGAACTAAAGAAACAATCCTATTGATGCACGTGTTCGTTATGAAGAAAACCAGAAAACCAGAAAACTAGTATATTTTATACAAGAGATCCGACGAGACTTTATATAATATTTAATTTATAATATGCTTAAAAATTATGAAATCATTTTGCTTAATTAACTATTGTTTCAAATTATGTCTTATTTTATCATTCAGTAACAAAATATTTATCATCGTTAAACACTTGAATTTATAATTTAATTTTGTTTATAATATAATAACTCTGTTTAATTTATTATATTGAAATCTCAAGTATATATACAATTGTATATAATTTATACAAATAAGTCTTCAATATTGATGTTAAAAAGTACAAAAAGAAAACGATTTGTATACAAAATAACCATAGTTATAATATACATATTATATTATACATATTGCCACACACACACACTGCAAATGACATAAAAGTTTTCTATATAAGAATATTTTTTACAGTTATCGTATAATCCATTTTTTTCAAGTGGATATATTAGTACCTATTGCTTTGGTATTTAGACAATATAATCTTATATATGTTAAGAATACAACAAATCAGTTAGTTGTTTATATTAAAAAGTCAAATCCTTCAAAACCTGTGAGAAGTTTTCACTAAATTTAAATGTGGTTATTTATAATATAAACATACTAAAATATGAAATGTTGCATTACAGACAGACTTAGTGTTATAATATAAATTTTAAAAAAGTTTTTCTCTAAACCCTTATCACCTTTTGAAGAAAAATGATATCAAAAGTGTTAAGTAAAGGGAGCTGCACCCCTTTCGCGCTTCGCTTCACCTTGCGACCGCTAACAATTCACATACTGTATATAAAAGAGTCACTTTCACATATAAGGCATAATCACAATGAAGCCTTAGGCAATCTCAAACATTAAAAATCTAACGAAAAACATTATTCATTACTTAAAATTGTACTTCAAACTTCATTTAAACTTTTTATTAATCTATATGCGTATGGACGAATTTAATGGAGTACACCGATTGCTTAAGTAAAAAGGGTCATGAGGTATATGGGAATCCCATATACTTATAAGATCCCTTTTTCATCAGATGATTGACATAAAATATAAGCCGATAACTTAAAACCACAATGTTATTTGTGTTTAGCATTTTTACGAATTACAAATGGTACTATCACTGTTTTTTCTTTTGATACTGAATACAAATAACATTATAACTTCAAAAATGGTTTTAAAAATAAAATGTTAAATACAAAAAGGTGTATTCCGGTGATATTTATATATCTGCACATTATCTTGTTTTCTAAACAAAATCTATTTTGTGCAAAATCTCAGTTTTTAAACGAAAAATAAAAAGTTTCCGGCAATATTCCAAGTGGCTTAAAACACATTTGTGTAAACATTCTTATTTATAAGAAATCTAATAGATACTGAGATGCCCACTTGGAGAGAATCTTATATAGTCTTGTATACAGTTACATGGTGTTCGAAAGCTGATTCCATAAGTTAATTTATGTATATTATTGAAAAAATTTAGTAAATATGATTATTCATGTATATTATATACACTATTGCTTTTTTAAGAAATATACATTTTGCAACGGGTCATCATAAAGTTATATGTAAAACGACAAAAAGAATTAAAATTGATAGTTTATAAATTGTTTTCTAAATTTTTTTTTTTCTATAATTTTATGGGTTCCTGAAATATACATGTTTGAAGTACATATAGCTATAAATAACATTTTTCGATTTATTTTTACTATTGTAAATACTTCTAAAAAAATGTTTAATTTCTCTGATTATTTTTGTAATTGATGATGAATAAACTATAGCTCTAGAAAGCTTCTTTGAAACGGAAGTAGCTAAGCTGTGACTCACAGCCTGTGAGGTAGTTTTTACCGGAAGCTCGCGGTCTATTAAAATTTAGAACTGTACATTAATATAACTTCGATTCATTACTACTTCAACATTTTTTTAAAAAGAATGATTGAAAATTACGCATATTAGCGTATCGATTTGTACATTTGCATGAAAATATTTAAAATCATAGTTAAAAAAAATTATAAAAAATCTATACTGTAACTTCCAAAATTAATTCTGCAGAATTAACCATGGTCTTTATTCATTAATCTTAATAAGATTACACTATTGTTATACGAATTGAATAGATTATTGTTATATTGATAAATGAGTCTAAATAAGTATTCAACTGCAAAAGCTACTCATAAAACTAATAGTAATCTACACGTCAATTATGAAAATCAATTGTTTTACAGAACATTTTGCAAACAGAATATGAAAAATCATGTTGAACAAAGGAACATTTTCAAGAATTATTTTCTGAGAAAGTCGTTCGACAACCTGGGCTCAGAAACATTTTATAATATTTTTATAGTCCAAAGAATTTCGTATATTTTGCGCAATTTTTTCCCATATTGGTTATTATTAAAGAGCTACCTTAAAGCATTATAAGAAGACTTATTTATCAGAATGTGATTCCATCATTTTCATTACAAACATAATCAGTTAGCGTCGAGAAAAATATCAACACTGCATTTATTCAGTCATCTTAAAATAGTCAAAATTTGTATTTCGACGTTTTCATGTTTTTCATAATTATAGAAAATTTAAGTTTTTTTTACAAATTTAATATTTAATGCACATACAGACGCACAGACATGTATACGCCCACACACGAATGTACAAATATTCTTCCTTTTTGCTTCTAGAATGTTTAAATTTTAGAAGATCGTCATTCAGTTTCCTTAAGAAGTACATATCATAGGATAAGTATGCCTGTTACTATGCCCCCTAAGTAAACGACAAGTTTCAGTTACTAGACATTTAAAAGCGTACACAAATCCAGTAATGACTCTGGGGGCACAGTAATGAGGGCACAGTAACTGGCACACTTACCTATAAAGTAAATTCAACGAAGTAGTTAATTATTTATAAAGATACTAAATAAATATGCTTTGAAATTTAAGTATTTGAAAAAAGCCTCGATATGGTATTTCTTTAAATCTTTTGTTTTTTATGAATCCCGTTCTGAATCTATTGCGCTACAGTGAACTTACTTCCTATAAAATTTAGAACTTTTATTATTTTCAATAGTTGCAGTACTAAATTGAATGTAACTAAATATATAAGTATTTTTCACTCTATTGTTTGTTTAAATTTAGTTAACACTAGAAAATGTAACTTTTTAGTTTACATACATGTATTTATTGTTGAAAGAGTGGTATTGTGTCAATAAATTTTATGAAAACTTATTGTAAGGTTTAAGAATAGTATAGGATTTATTGGATCCTAATATTGTAACAGACGAGAACGATAATTTTTGAATACTGTACATAATTATTTTATGATGTATATTTATCAAACACCTACAAATTTTTTCGATAATCTTTTTTTTTTCTTTCTAATTAAGTAATGTATAACTTTGCGATAACCTTTATCACATTAGATCGACTTTGAATCATCTAACAAGATTAATTTTAGACACTAACTAAAATGACTAAGTGTCCGAAATCTACTCTAAGGTACAGCATCTGATGATTAAGCTACAGCGCTTCAAAAACTTAATTTGTATATACTCTAATAATCTCATAAGTAAGTAAAGCATTTTGGTGATCTTTTCATTGAAAAATCTCTTCTCAAAAAGTTAAGAAAACCGTTTTAACCGGCGTCATTTTTATTCTCATGGTTTTTTATTACCAGTTTTTGAAAATATCATCTTCAGAAAATACTAAAATAATTATTCTTATAGGTGCATGATTTTACGTCAACTTATCAACATTTAAGTCGAGCAATTTCTCTAAACCATGAGTATGGATACGCATTTACTAAATTATTTTCGATAAAATGACATTTATTTTTCAAATAGATAAAGTAAAAAACTATTAATAAAACTAGATGCTAACGTCCTTCACGAACTAAAGTAAATAGAGCCAATATACTTCTGTATATAGTTAATGACTTCATTTGAAGTAATTCGCGCTAATATCATCAATATTTGGTATATTCTTTGTAAGCGTAACTGAAAGAGAGACCTTAATTTATAGTAAAAGAAAAAATCAATTACTTTCAGAAATAACTCAAATTTTACATTAAGGAAGGCCTAGAATCACCTAAAATGAATTAATAAAATTTCTTTTTGAAACTTTCAGCAAAATTAATTTATATAGTAATAAGTATAACTTCCAAATTTAAAAGCGATTTACCGTTTACTTTCTGAGATATACTTGTCAAACTTCGGTCTTTTCGCATTATTAGCATTGCGCTTAATGCGGCGTCGATAAAAAAACATTGTTAATATGACATAAAATCAATTGCTGTAAATTAATTAGATTAAAAGAACATTAAAGCTTGGTGCTTAACTAGATTAAATATTGAAAAAGATTTATCGTTTAGTTCAAAAGTTATAATCATTCAAAATTTGGGGTTAGCCGAAATTTTGATATTAATGTAATTTTATTTTCAAACAAATAGGTCCGATGATTGTAACGAGATAATTATACTTACTACTACTACTACTACACTGATTGTAAAAGTGAGAGAGACTCACAATTATTTTATATCACGTTGGTCAAATGTCGAATATTGATGTTTTGACTTACGAGGTTAAGGGATTTATTAACTACCTTAATAAATTTTATAATGTGTTTGATTTTTTTTTGCGAGAAAAATGTGAGATCCGCATATAATGAAGTGGATGTAGGAGATTGGTGCACGAAGCGCGCAGGGGAACACAGCTTCTATGATTTTATTTTATAAAGAAACTACCTTGATAAATATATTTTCTTAGTATAAGACCTAGTAATTGTAAATACTACGTTTCATGCAATAAAAAATAACTTTTGTATACATATGTATATATATGACTAAGTGCTACAAATAAAGTAAACAAAAGAAAACTAGAAAAAAGTGAATCTCATTCAAAGAGAATTATTTTAGTAATATGTGAAGATATAAATTTTATATGTGAATGCAAACCATCATAATAAAAACCAAAATAAATCATTTTATGAATCTTACGCGTTGAGGAACACCCATTTTGGACGAGTTGTGTCGCGGGGAATGTGTCTGCCCGTGTTTTTCTTTCCTGTGCGTCTTTAATCCTCTTAAAATTCTGGAGAACGTCATCTTCTTTTTACTTGTGTTTTGTCCTTGTTCTGAAATCAACGTTAAAAAATTGTAATTAATTAAAAATTAAAATAAACGTTTTTTATCACATCAGCGCTGAGGGTTTTAATTTAAAATTTAATTCATTTTTAAATATTTATTTGCAAATATAACGAAGCTATATGTGCAAGGATTATTTTTTCGGAAAAAAAATGTTTAACCGCCGAGAACACTTGTCAGCTTTAGTGTATTCTTCCTCGTAATTTTTAACAAAAAAAAATTATAGTCATTAATTTAGTTTAACTGGGAGCGTCCTGAAGTGTAACATTGTTAAGCCAACTCAATTTTATTCACCAACAGAGAGCGAACTAGTTTTTCGTATGACATCAAAAAATTTCAGTTTACATTCATTCAAATACAAAACTAAAAAGATGCGACGTGTCATTGCAAACTAATGTTTTAAAAGAATTTAGATTTTTTAATATAAATTGTTAAATAATTATCGTACAAAAGTGATCGATGGAACATTGCCAGGGTAGCTTCCTAGAATTCAGTTTTCTATCTAAAATAAGTTATCAATATTAATTGATTGATAAATGAGCAGAAGCTAATATTAAATCAATAACTTTGTGGAAAAAAAAGAAATATGTTATGACCGTAAATATATTGCCAATACTACGTAGAAGAAAATCATGAGAAAAAAATTTCATTAGAATTGACCACATAAACAATTTTTATTAAGATATGCGTTTTCTTTGGAAACAAATTTCTTTAAATTATTTTGATCAAACATGGTATTTAAAACAAAAATAAACTTACCATTAGGTGGAAACTCGTAAAAGAAAGCAGACCTTGGACTCAAACAGCTGTAAAAAAAATTAACGTATTAATTTGCGTCTTACGACTCAAGAATATTAATATTTTGATGATTGATGCTATCAAGTAAATAATATTTATTTTATTTCCTAATGCTACAAAAATATAATTTTGATACTTTAATAACTTAAAAATCTGTAGTAAATTTTTAAATTTTGTCACGTGTCATAAACATCTTTTATAGCAAATCATATAAATAAAACTTCCAGTTGTACCTTTGATATAGAGATTGATGTTGCTGAATAGCGTTGTTAGCTAAAGTCATATTTTGTGTTGCTAACGCAAATTTTTGTTGCCTTTGCTGCATCATTTGACGTCCGAAAACTCCATAACCAAAACCATAAATCTCATCTTCTTCTTTGTCACTTAAGCAACTGGAGGGCTACAAAAGGGTTATAAAATTTTTATATTTGGTATTGAAAAAAATTCAATAATACTGAGTTGTGCAATGTTTTTTCAGAATCTTTAATACTCCTTTAATGATACGGTATACGTCGAAGCCATTACAAAAAAAAAGAAAAAGAAAAATTTACTTACCGAATATTTTCCTGGGACATAAATAGGTTGTGAATGACTCGTTGTAAGTTGGGTGTTAGACATTCTGGGGGAAGCATTAGTTTCACGGCGTCGTAGCTCCTCAAGAGGCTCGAGAACATCGCCATAATGTGTTTTCAAGAGGTCTGCGTACCGTGATGCTAGGCCCTCTAAGTATCCACGGTCGCCCTCCTAAAAAATGCATTTTTGTTCAATCGTTTTTCAACAATTTAATAGTTGTTCCACATAAAATTAGTATTTATTATATTGTGAATATAAATTGGAAGTAGTTTTCACATCAAAAACAAAGAATTCATCAGTCAGATTTCCATTATTAATGATCTCAATTTAATAAGTATTTTTAAGAAATAAAAGAATTTATATTTTATATGCTTTTGAAATAGTAATTGTAAATGAATAATATAATAAGTATAATATATATAATATATATTATTATAATATATTATAATAATATAATATAATCTTGAATAAGTTATCATAACGAAGGGAAAACACCGTAGTGGGAATTATTTATGAAAAGGTTTTTTGACCATTTTTTCCTGATTTCGGTAAGAAATGAGAAAACAACAATCGGATAAGGGAAATTAAAAGTTTAGAGATTTTTTTATGTTGTATATAGAAACTACTTTTAGTATGTTTTAAGTACACGGATGATAATATTCATTAAGTGAATTGTACAAAAACATTATTTAGTAAATAAACGGTAACACTTACGAATATATAATATTTAACGAAATTCTGTTAATTCTGTATCGACTATTGACCAGAATGATGAAAAAATAATACAAATTATTTATAAATAACTAACTGTGCATACTGCATCAAATAATATATTTATTATTTATCGGGTCGTCTAGCGTAGCATCCTGGATTTAGAAACCTAATCTAGCCTGTACCACATAAATATTATCTATACGAATTCCACTACGATCTACTCGCGACATGGAAAGGAGCACTGTTGAATTCCGAAGGCACTACTCTTTATACAATAAATTTAACGGAACGTGATACCATGTTATATAAACCTACCGTACCGGTTTCTAAAATTTATCATTTTTTTCCGCATTCAAACAACATTTTCAGAAAAAACCGCTTTGTCGCACACTCCGCAATCATGTAAAGTCTATTTTTCGAATGATTCCATTCTTTAAACTTGTTCAGGGATGTTTTTAACATTGTTTTAAAGTTGATTCTGATTTTATTGTAAATTTCAAAATCATCCATGAGAACGTCTAATAAATGAGATTCATTCAAAATTTGAATCGGGTATTTAGAATCTGATAAGGTAGGGATCTGCATTCGTGTTTTATATCCCTTTAACTGGTACTTTGGTGGGAAAACGGGCCATTACATACTTTGGTAATCTGTTAGGTGATTTTGTTCGCTCTTAACAAAGTAAGTGAAAGGTTATTTAAATATATTTTTAGTGCTTAATCCTACAGAAACTAATATAAATACCAACATTTTGATATACATCACATTTTTTTCTCTGTGATATAGTTACTTGATTAACACATCTTCTCTAAGGTTTCAAGTCACTTAAACAAAATTTGATATCGAAAGCCACTGTAAAAAAGGCTACAGACATAAACAAAGCTACATGCATCAACATGAATTTATAAACAAATCTA
Organism: Torymus sinensis; assembly: GCA_030522985.1. Lineage (NCBI taxonomy): Eukaryota > Metazoa > Arthropoda > Insecta > Hymenoptera > Torymidae > Torymus > Torymus sinensis. Next base: position 16,632 of record JAPYZP010000344.1, on the reverse strand, counting down.
TCCTTCATAATTTAATTATGACCTTATAAATCGCTATCATCTATATTTATAATATACATTGGCTATCAAAGTCAATAAAGGCTTTCTTACTAAATTTGAAAACTGTAATAGAAATATATTTCTTAATAGTTTTTCACTTTTTAAAATAGAGATTATCTTTGGAAAGCCAAATTAAAGAAAATGTTCGAATATTTGGATACAACGTTACCGAAATATTCAAATAACGAAAAACGACTTCATATCATATTTATTGGTTCATTATTATTTTTAACATTACAAAATAGGAGTTATATTTTTATTAAATGTTTTTTATAAGGCATATCATTTATTTCGTTACAGTATACATTGTACCTTGTTTGCATATCGTTATCGGAGCATTTTCTTTAAATAGTGTACTTTAATTTAAAAAAATTTCAAACGTTTCAAGAATAAATTTTCTGAACAAAATTTGTTTTTGCTTTATTCTTTTAATTATAAAAACAATAAAAAGAAGAACATTAAAGGAAGATTTGAAAAGGAAGAAAAAGGTGTCTGCATCAACAGTACACATTATCGATTCAGCAACGACTGTAGAATGCAGAAAACGGGAAAGCAAGCAAGCAAAAGCAAGAGAAGTATAAGCAGGCACTTACTGGTGTCGTGTAAGGTTGGCAGGCAAGTCGAATTCCATCTGTACGCAACTTCTCTTGGAGCAAAAGCCGTAACTGCATTTTGGGTATGCGGACAAGTTCGGCCTTGCCCTCCTCGTATTCATCTAAAAATTTGGCAGTCTGATGAGGCTGATGAGGCGAGGGTGTAAGATCATGCTGACTCGCGGTGAGCCGAAGCGAGGATGTGGCGGCCTCCTTATCAGTGGGGGAAAGCTCCTCGGGTTCGCAGAGACAGGCGCTACTTTCTTCGAGAGTAAAGTACACACTGGCTGCCCCTTCCTCGCGCAGCCTCTTGACCGACTGGAGTACTCGGAGCCGATGACTTTGTTTAAAAACGCCAATGGCATCGAGATCGGGCTCGCTGATCTGCTTGCAGATCTCGAGGTCGTCGTAGCCGTTGTCGATAAACGACTCTGCGTACTCGCCCAGATGCAGCGAGCGTAGCCACTCAACGACAATGTTGCTCGCTATGCTCATTTTTTCATCTTATTCATTTTCTTGATTTTTCTCATCTTTTTAAAAACTTGACCGCCCCCTCACTATCGCACGTTGTCTTCTCACTCAAGTTGACCTTGGCCACCGCCACCATGGCTTTTCATGACTCGCTTATCCCTCAGCAAGATCTCTCGCGCACCAATGCCCAAACTCTCTCGCTCTCTCTCTCACGCGCGCGCACTACACTCTACATCTATATAAGTACATTTTCGGCAGCAGGCAGGCAGGACACTAAAGAGGAAATGTACGCCAATGCAGCAGCTGCTGGCTCCTCTCCCTCTGCCTTAATCTCGACCCTCTCTCCGTAGCGCGAGAGCAAAGTGACGCCCGGAGCATAGCGGCGATGGCGGCGTTCCCTCTCGTATTTCTCACTTTTTACAAGCGCGATCTCGTGAACCTGTTCTACAACCCCGCCACGGCCATCCGCTCCGAAACTCCTGGATCGCGCTATCCGGCACTTGTCACTATCCTACCTGCTATTTGTTCGTCCGATGTTGCCCAGCTACTCCCGCACTGGCTTAACATTGCACTCTCGAGGTAGACTCTCACATTCAGCTCTCATAGACAGACAAAGTTCCGAGAGAACTAAATGAACAGAGATGCTTCGTGTCGCGTTGTCCCCGTCCTTACCATTTTCCCCTTCAGATGGCACCACCCTGCAGGCCAGAGCAGCGGCGCCTTGGCCGGGACCATTCTACAGTCTTTTCTCTGCTCTCGGTTTCGGAGTTTCACTACCTGCCATGTGAATTTAGTGGCGCTCAATTGATTAGCAAATTCCGCAGGAGAAAACCTTGCGCGAACGGAAACAGCTAATAAATTGTATGCTGCTCCATTCAAACAGCGCATTCGTTGACACACAGATCGAGAAACAGAGTGTACTGTGTAATGGTCCCCGTGACCCGCGCGCGCGCACACACACACCCACGCAGTCACCGTAATATATGTATAACAGTAAAATGTTTACACTTCTTTTATTTATTTAACAATATAACTATTACCATTTGAAATTATTGACAAAAAAATGTTTCATAATTGAAAATTAGATTCCCATTGCTGTGTTTCTTAATAAAGTCGTGATAGACCTTATCAGATTGTTATGTTAATTAAAATTTATAATAAAAAAATGTTACAACAAATACCGAAAAAATTTTTTTTATTTTCCTGGATAACGATCAATTAATATCTCCTTATAAAGAATTAAGGTGATCTTTTTAATCTTAATTACTTTTACAAAAGTTTTGTAACCAAATTTACATACAACCTCTATTATGAATGTTAAAATAATTTTTTCTTCGTTTGAATATATATTTGGAGCTACTGGACCTTCAAGAATTTTGTAGAAATTATAGTTTAGTAGTTAAAAAATTTATTATACGTTATACATACGTATAAATAAAATAAAATTTAAACAAATTAAACAAATTTCCATAAAATTAAAGTAATATGGAATTTGTATACCTCATCTTATGAAAAATAATAATTTTTTCCAATTTATAAAATCAATAAGTTTATTTAACAAATTTGGATAAATAATAGAAAACATTTTATTTTAAGGCATTTTGCTACACAATTGTACGTAAATTGTGATGACGTATGTAGTTTCCTTCAGGCACATCCATTATTACACAGTAATAAAGACAGTATCCTTGCACAGGAGTTTCTCTGTCTGGAGAGGCAAAATGAGGAAAAAAGTGGGGGTATAGGCTCGCCCATGCCGTCTCGCTTTAAAGTTTTAAAGTTTCTTCTTTTCCAGCTGAACAAAGTGTACATAAGCAGACGCGAGAGGGCGTTAACTTTTGCATTCGACTATAGCTTCACAGCTACCTTAAAATATGAGTCATTTTATAACTGTGCACGCATAATCGAATACATTGTATTATTCGTAAAATAAGCTATATTAATAGAGAAATATAATAAACGTATTTTCATAAGTTATTGCTCATTATTAAATAAAGATTTTAAAACGATTATTTTTAGAAATTATAAATTTAAATTGTGCCCAATTTTGGAATGAATAATTTCCATCTTATTCGTACGGCGCATATATAAGTAAATTGTATGTATGTACATACATATACATAGATATATAATTAAGTACTCATTTGTTTCTATGCCAATGAAAATCATTAATTATTGTACAACAAACTTTTAGTCATATCTTGTTAAAGTATTAAGGTGAAATTATTATAAGACTCGAAACGCTTTTATGAGAAATAATAATAAATACGATAATAAATACGATTGCTGAATGATTCAGATGTAATGTAGTTAGCAAATGTATTTTAGGAATGCTTATAAGCTAAATAACTAGTCCATTTATCAAAATTAATTCATTAGATATGAAAACGTTTATTTATAATTTTAAAGAATTGAATAAATTATTTTTTTATCATCTTCAATGATTTGATTTTGCAACAAGTAGTCTGTAAATGACGATGAGCTCGAACACGAAAGCACGTACACAATTATAAGTATAGTAAAAGTAAAATTCTATTACAAAATATAAAAGGAAATCATAAGTATTTTCACGGATCATTAAACGTTTTTAAAAGGAATTGCGCAATACTTTGCTTGCACAAAGTACCGTTTGTATGAGCAGCTACATTAAAAAAGTCTTTTGGCTTAAGACTTAGTAGCCTCAGAAAATTCATAGCTCAAGCACTCCCTACCATTCACTCGTACGTGAGCCTTGAACGGAAAGCAACGGAATATACTGAAAGAAAAGTAAGAACCTCAGTCACTGCTCGACGAGACTGTAACTGATTCGGAACTGTGCGTACAGTAAAATTATCTCCCACAAAACTTTCAAGTGTTTGTTAACGAACTATTCCTCAGGTATTTCAGCAAATTTATAAGCTATTTCTAGTTTTCTATTCTTAGTTTTATTACTACTCAACTAAAAATGAATACTCGTAAAAAGGATCACATAATAATTACCTGTTGTTATAATTCTTTACAGATATAACGTACTTAATAAAATTGTATACTATTCTTATGGAGAAAGTATGAAATTTTACTTCGTATAAGAATTCAATCTAACAATTTCGAATTTACTATAAAATTAATCATTGAATATTGTTCCGGCAACTGGCTTAAAGATGTGATATTTAAATATAATATATTAAAAAGGTGAGTTTTTACGTTATTAATATGATAATCTATCTTCGATGAGACTAAAAAATAAATAATAATAAAATTAACAGCGTTCGAATAAGAAAGATGGGAGAGAAGGGAAACAGAGGCAGATAGAAGAGAGAGACAGAAAATGGACTGTTTTCATATAGTTGACAGATAGACAATCACGGTTGAATAGCGTAGTGGGCGATCTTGCAGCTGGTGTCGTAAGTATCATTCAAGAAAAACGCCTACGATCTTCTCGGTTCGTGGTGCAATATGAATTTGCTTAATAATTTTATAATGTATATAGTAAGAGGATAAATCCACACTCATATTTTAACGTTGCTTGCAGGTTCTATCGTAATGCTGCGAAACTACAAGTATTAAATTCTGACAAGTTTAAGAAGGGGAAAAGAAATCGTGAATAAATATTTAATTGAGTATTGGAAATATTTAAACGATTTTAAGGGCCAGTAATAAAAAAAACTGGTTTTATAAGATGGATTGAAAAATTCTGACGCATGCGAAATACAGCATGTTTAAAAACAAAAACAACCAAAGAAAATAATCAAAGAAAAAAATGATCAGAGTTCATCGAATATCAAACTCTATCAATTCGAAAAAAGAAATAAGGAGTAGAGAAAATGAAATTGAAAATTGTAGAAAAGAAAATGAAAAAAAGGAAAAGGAAGTGAAAGAACAGCAAGAAAATGAACCACAAGCTCCTGTAAGAAGAAGGAGGAAAAGCAAACGTCGAATACCAGAGCAAGAAGAATGCAACGAAAAAAATAAAAATCAAGTGACGATTGATCAATCAAATTTACCTAACGTTTTGAGTGAATTACTTCAAGAATCTGAGCGGCAATTGAAAGAACTAAAAAATGATGAACGTGCAAGAGGTAAACTAAAGAACGATGGTTTAACATCGGCATATTCTGATCACGAAGAGAACGGTAACGGTAAGTTAAATAATATTTTTTTAAAGTTATATATTATTACGTTGCTATATTTTTATATATTATTTTAAATTGAAAACATTGATCGACGAACAAATTTAGAGACTGTTTGTTTAAATAATTTTTTAATTACATTTTATTTAGAAGTTATGAAATTTCAATTAAAAGTAACTTAGAGTATATTCAACAAATTTAAAGCATAATTTTATTTTTTACATAAATAATTAAGTTATTCAAATTATATTATTATAGATATTCGTTATCAATATATTTGAGTGTACTAGAATTTATGAATAAAATATAAAAATTCATTCTTTAATAACTATAAACCATTGAAAATGCAATATGTAAATACAACAAAAGGTCAGTAGCATTGACTTAGAGGGACAACACGAAAAAATACCTACAAGAATTTATTGGCGCTTTGGTAGTTGGCATTCCGTGTGAGCGGAAAGAACCGACAATGCTTTCAATAGAATTCTAGGCATGCATGTATTGTCTTCTGCGTCACAGCGTCAGATTGTCGAGTTAGGCCGCTCGTCACCCGTCTAGTTAGTGATTGAATAACACTTGTGCATTATTTTAAAGTGAAAAATAAACAAAAATATTTACAATTGATAATGGTGGCTTTTTACATAGGATTTATTTACGTGTATTTTGAGCTTTTGCGGTTCGAGCTGCAAATCGTGTTGCTTCCAGAAGAGTACAAGATATCAAAATTTTTAGTATGACATGATCAACATTTAAAGCGTAAAAAAAGTTTGGTGTTTTATAATTACACAATGTGATAATCTTGATTGTTGTATCGGAAATGAATGAATCGATAAATGACATATTCAAATGTAAATTAGTGAAGTGTTTAATGAATGTTAGAACTTTTTTTTGTAAAATTTACATATTTCTATATTGATTTCAGATTCCAACTCATGGAACGCAAATATCAGTCAAAGATGGAGAAAATTAAGACGCACTAGTGTTATAAAACAGTGTTCGAATGCTTTACGCACCATCAGTTCTACACCAACTAGCAGAGAAGTATCTCCAGCACCGTCCTTAACCCCAACGACATCTCATGCTAAAAAAATTTTGCAAAGTAGTTCTCTCAGACTACCTAGTAAGTTATTGCAACAGCACTCAATTAAAGCTAACATTCAATAAAAATCATAATCTAAACTAAATTTCTAGATACGGGAAAAACAATCACAGATATTCATAATTCTCTTCGGAGTAAATTTAACAAGATCAATTCTGGAATACGCAGAAGAAAAGCTTTAAGTGTTGCGGATAATGTTTCAAATTTTTACGTACCAAGTCCAATATGTTCATCTGATGAAAATTTAAGCTACCATATTCCACGAGTAAATGTAGCGAATATACGTCGTCACAAAAATGTGAATGAAACTAGAGAAAATCAAAAAAGCAAGCAAGTTGTGATCTCTTCGAATTTGCCTTCAGCAGCTTCAAGAACAAAATGTATAAGAAAACCAAATTATAGCCAAAGTGACGTTAATTTATTCAACTCGTCTGATTCTGAACTAAAATATTTGCAAAGTCCACAAGAAACTGACGAAGGTCTTAATTCCGATTCTGATTTGGATGAAATTGAAGATTTGCATTTCTGTACATTGCCGCGGCCTGGCAATAAGAACGGTTCCTTTACTATTTTAACCACCAAATTTTTCAAAGGACCTGGTAATAAAGGATTAGGATTTAGCATTGTGGGAGGTATTGACAGTCCACGAGGAAACATGGGCATATACGTGAAAACAATATTTCCTAACGGCCAAGCATCTGATTTCGGTACTATCAAAGAAGGTATTAATAATAAATTATTTTTTCAGTTTATGCATCTTTACCTGATGATACTTTCATAATCAAACCAATTTTTAATAATTAAGGAGCTATTCAGAATAAGGACGTTTTTCCAAACTTATTCCGAACAGCCCTTTAATTTGGTGTTTATCACAGTATTTATTAACACCTACACACCTATTTGATATAGTGGCGTGACAAAGTAGGCACTTTACACTCATTGTATCGAAATAGTACTTTTCATAACATGACCGTAAAATAGAGTTTTACACCGTAATTTCTGCAAGGATGCAAATTCTACGCTGACTAAGTTACGAATATTATTTTTTGATGATCTATGTACAAACTGACCATTTTGTTCTTTGTTTTGCGGATATAAAATGAGCATTCTGCACCAAATATATATCAAAAAATAATGTTTGCAGCATGAACGTACGACTTACGTCCGTGTGTGATTATCGAAGTTTACCTCCAAGGTACAAAAAGTACTATTAGCTATATTGACAACAGTTTAAATTTTGATACAACATATACAAATAAGTTCTCAAATTGTTCTTCTTGGTATTGTTTTGACCGAAATATAATTTATTTCTTGCAGGTGATGAAATTTTAGCGATCAATTCAAAAAGTTTGCATGGTATGACACATGCTCAAGCAATAGCAGAGTTTAAAGCAATAAAAAGTGGCGATGTCGTACTTCATATTGGGCGACGCGTTAATTCTGTTAAAAGTAAACGAAAAACTATGACTTCAAACTCAAATATCTCAAAATATAATCACTGTCACAATCAGCAAAATTCAAAATAAATTTAATGCCAAATTGTTAACCATATACACAAAAATTAGGAAATAAGTTTCCATTGCGATATTTGCTGTGCTAACAACTATAATTCACTTATATTTATTTATGAAATTGCATTGTTTTAGAAAATTATATATCAAAAATAGTTTTTTCAATAACTTATTACTCCATATGTCAACACAACACAAACACACAAACACAAATATACACACACACACACACACACACACACACACACACACACACACACAATTAATTTTTTTAATAAGATGACACTATTATTCTCCAAAATGAATTTAATAAGTGACTATGATTTCTACCTGTATACATGTTTTCATAAGAACTTCAAGATTTTGTATGTTTTACTAGTCCGCAATGATGTAGAAGTAAGTATTTATGTATTGGATAAATACCTAAATTAAAAGAAGTTTTGAAGACATTTTTATTAATAGACATATTTTATTTACATTTTTTTTTATAATTTTACTTGTATGTATACATATACAAAATACATATTTATTTTTTTTTTAAATAAAAAATATGATAAGCTTCTAGTCTTATCAATAATAAATTAATTTAGAATACATTAAGGCATATAGTATAGTTTTGTACAAAACTATTATCAAATGCGGTAAGAACTGATGTGCTAAAAGGAACGGTGATGCACATTTTATGCTTTTGATATTAAATAAAACAAGAATGATGAGTGGAAAATGCTAATGAGCGTGGCAAAAAATAACTAAAATATTTATGAACACTAAATTAAATTTCGTTAACATGTTGATGAATGTTATAAGCTCTCCCGCCTCTTCTTGAATCGGAAGGAACAATAACAAGATTTTCCGGGGAGATTGTTGCTTCTAAATAAGACTTTTGTACCTCTTCTACATCTGGTTGAGAATAGAAGAATGTAGTTGCGTGGCCCGTTGGCGGCGCTCCAATTTTTGCCGATTCTTTTAATATATTATCCTGAGCACTGAGCAGTTGCTTGAACCTCTCATCATGTTTGTCCTTTTGAAAATAAATAGTTATTAAACACTTATATCTTCAAACGATTTTTTCAATCATACATAACTTGTAGAAAAGGTGCATATATGTAATAAAATTAATATGTAAAATTTCTATTGCTACTTATTTTTGATAAAGTGTTTTGTAGAAAAATCAAGAAGAATAATATTTGTAAATAGATCATATAGAAAAAGTCACTTCAAATATTCTCTACCTACATGTAAGCATAAAAATACATAATGCTGTTCATACATGTGAAGGCAATTAAAGAGCGTCAACATTATCTCAAACCTCATAACGTTTACTCATGCATAGTTATTACGTTTCGTTTGAATGAAAAATTAATTAAAATATATAAATTAAGTAAAAATATGTGTCTGATCGTGTGCGTGGGCGCGCGCCTGTATGGAATCAATGAGGGCTATTGACATTCGCAAGTCCCTTACGGGAGTAAATAGCCTACGTTACTCCCTAGGTGCATAATATATTATTAAATGACTGTTTGTAACCAAGGAATTAAAAGTTATCGTATACACACCTCATTATCAACTAGAATAGCTAAATTGCGAGCATGTCTACCAGCGGCAACATTTGTATTGACTACAGGGCGCTCCAACTTGCTAGGTTCACTTTCGTTAGTATTTTTATTTGTTCGATTAGAAATCGGCGTTATGTTTAATCCCAACCATTGAGAAAAGAGGGCTATTCCTTGTTCTGCACTAGCCGACACAGCCGCTATGAGCTCTTCTGCATTCAGACCTTGATCTTCTTCTTCCTCCTCTTCTTGCTCTTGCTCTTGCTCTTGCTCTGGCTCTTGTACTTCGCCAGGCTTTTTATCCGGTTCCTGAGGTAAACTGAAAAATAAATAATAAACATATCGATAATATCAAGTTTAATTGATTTGTCAAATAAGACAAATGAATTGGTCATAATTTATGTTTAGACTTATTACAAAACGTTCTTTTACGTTATAAAGTCCCATATTAATTTGCTTTTTACCAAGATTGACCTTTAGCATGATATTACGTTAACATATCAAAATATCAAGATAAATGAAGTTTAAAAAATTAATGTATCAATAATACACAATAATCGTATACATATATATTTATACGTATATTATAATAACTTTTCAACAAATCTGAAATGAATCTATAAAATGTTTAAAAAATCATTCCAAGTATTGATATTATCGAATTACTTTTTTTCAACTACTTTTGAAGTGTAAATTCAGTAGCTAAACTGTTAAGCAGACTCTACGTAACGCTTCGTATACTACGTACCGGATGTCCTCAAACAAGGACAGATTATCAAATATTATAAGAAAGAGAAAGACAGGAATAATATATTTAATACATCATGTACAGCATACGTAATGCTATGGAGAGTCCGCTTTAATATTTTCGAAGGATGAACGTTATGGCCTATAAAATATGTAGAAGACTAATATAATAATAAGATATTAATATATCTAGTCTAAAAAATTTTTGTTGTTTCACTAAAAAGATATAATTGATGAATTTTTACAAATAAAAAATAAAAGCGAAGTTTTGATTAATAAATATTATTACAGTACAACATGACGGTGCAAATCGGAAAAAGAAACAACTTACATTATAGGAGTTTCAGATTTTCGCACTTGACCTCGATCAAAAGTAAAACAACCAACGGGATAAGTAGCTTGGGGTGCACCTAATAAAGCGGGCTCAATAACGAGACACCCAGTATACCACTGTTCACCCTGTGTTGGTCTTCTCATAGAAATAAATTTAGCACATATCTGTGCAAGATCAGATAGTAAATTCATACATGTTGGCTTATTTGCAGCTTCATCTGGGCAATCGTAAAAAATTGTATTAAATATTTAAAATGGTAAAAAAAAATATATATATATATATGGTATGTGCTCCAAAAATTTTAATCATTCAAATTACAATGTAGTTACTGAGACATGCATTTTTTAGTTAAAAATTGTAATCAAAAATTTTAATAAACATTTGTGATTTTGGTATAACAAAAATAAGAAAGTAGTATGTGTCAAATCATCTTTATGTTAAGAGCCTACTTTCGTTCAAATCATATGAATCAAAACTTTCTATTTCCTTTTCTACTTTCTTTTGCTTACTTTCCATAACAAACGTTCAAAGAGTTTAAGCAAAGAAAAAAAATAATCAAAAAAACAAAGCAAAATACTTAAAAGATGTAAACAAACTTGTATTGAAAAATAAATTTATATCAATAATGAAATGTTTCTATTACAAGAAAGATTAAAATATATTTTTGATAAAAATAAAATTATTTACAAATGTTCAGTTTTGTTCCCAAATGAAAATTAATTCATTCTTTTTCATCACATTTTTAATTATTTTATTTATTAAGCGAAAAAATATGTTTATACTTTTTTAATGTAATTCCATATTAAATTTCATATAGTGTATAAGAATGGAGATTAGTACAATGATATAATATAAAGACTAATAGTGTAAGTGTCGAAAGTTTTTTCCAACTTTCAACTTCATTTTTTCATCGGTTAAATATGAAAATTAATAAAAAAAAAAAAATTAATGAATTAATAGGAGAATACTTTTATTGAATTTTTTAAAAACCCGGAACCTTCTGCTGGACTGCGTTTCTATACTCATCTTGTTCACTCGATGTTTGTCCCCTTACACGTTTGCAATTTGCAAAAAATTCGCCCTCTGATAAAAAATGTTGAAACGAAAAAAAAAATCGTAGATAATGATTGCACTAGCTTACCAAGGGCGATCGTGGCGTTGTGCACCGGATTATCCGCGTAGCTCAGATTAAGGGAAACATTACTCTCTCGCTGACGTATATTGACACAAGCTGGTCCTCCCAAGTCGATGGAGGACGTGAGGTTGAGCTCAACGCAGCAGAGGCAGCCGGAAGTTTGACAGAGGCACTTGGGTTCCGCCCTTAAGGATCTCACGAGCAAAGTTATTAGCACGAGCAAGAGCAGGCCCATTACTTGGTGGCGCGCCATCAGACCCCAAGTTCAAGTCGACGCTGCGGAGTCTGCTCCCGGAGTGCGGAGTAATGCGAGAACGAAGCCAGCGGAGAGGAGCCCTACTGACCCGCTGACACAATTCACGATATCTATGAGTGGCGCTTTCCAGCGGTCCCGTTAATCCATCGCTGGGGCCCGCTACTCGACCGAGCGACCGCTACTTTCTCCACGGACGCCTGAGTCGCGCATGCTTTTACGCGCGCAACGCGGGGACGCAAGCGAGGCATCACGCACGTTACTTGCGCGCGCGCGTAAGAGAGAGTTAAGAAAACCAAGTCGCAGCTAATCGGCCAGTAGTAGACAAACGGACAAAAGGAGAGCAGTCACCAGTCAGCGCACCAGCTAGCCACCAGTCAGTCGACCTCCGCCTGCGAAACAAGACTCGTGTTAGAGCTAGTCGAGGAAGCTGAGTTATCTGGGTCAACCGGTTCGCTAACTTCCAGTCTTTCCTCTGACGAACGCGAGATAGGATGCGCCTGTCAACAATACTCGAGCTTCTGCTCATATTTTTGCTCATAGCTTTTGCCGCCTACGGAAGAGTTATTGGTAACTATTGCATTTCTCATTTACTAGCCGTACGTCATATTATAATCTTCCTTTCATTCTTATTAGAGCCCAATAAAGTTCTCGGCATTGAGCGGAAATCAAGTGCGGTCGCCAGTTCCGCCTCTGCTTCCTTGAAGCAGGCGACGGAGAACGTTAACAAATATTGCGTCTGCAATGAAAACATTTGCAACTGCTGCAGGGATTTCCACATCCCGCTCGTCCAACTAACTGGCCCAGGTAATCTTATTTGTTAATAGATCAGCGATAGATATTGTATTGTTCAAGGACTAGCAAATATTCACAAATTAAACGTTTTCATTCTTCCATAGGTTGCGCATCGTTGCAATATCTTCAAGATGACAAATTAGCTATGCAATTGAGTATTGGAGATAATATCTTATCCAGTAACATTGTTAATGGTAACGTATACTATGTTTATTTTTGTGATGTTAATTTTAGTCAGTCAAAGCGAAAAATTGTAAAGTAATTTTCTATTGCAGGAAAGAACCCTAAGCCAGTTTGCGTTGCCTTACCAGGAGGATTTTCGAAATTTTGTGGTAAAATATATTCTATTAAAAGAGAAGCTGATAAACATTTCAAGGCTTGTCTTGGACTTGAATTGAGATCTTCATCTGAACTAGAAGCTAGTTTACGCGTCAGTTGTTTCCGGTAGTGTATTTTTCTATCTAACCATTTGTATAAAATCGAGTAATCTTGGATAAAAAACGAATGTAAATCTACTTTTTTGTTTAAGATTTGGCCCCGACGGTCTGAAACTTCGACCTGCTGAGCCATTACCTGCGACGCTAACGGAATCTGCTTCTACCACTTCTGACGACGATTATGATGATATTTTTGGTTTAGATGATGATGATGAGGATGACGATGACGATGACGATGAAGATGATGACGATGAGAAAATATCACCTGACAGCAACTCAGTATCTACTTCTGCAGTTAGTGAACAACCAGATCAAGATCCAGAAGAAGAGGAGGATGACGACGATCCTTTAGGGTTCAGTTCACTATTTGATATTTTCTCAGGTGACGATGATTCTCCAAGTAAAAAGAAAACTAAAGTAACTACTCCAACACCGCTTCCACCATCCTTTGCTATTCCAATTATATCATTAAGCACAACTTCTGTTCCTACTAATAACGAAGCTGCCGTAAGTAAAAGTCCTTTATCTCCCTCTACCTCTCTAGAAACTGATACCTCTAGCATAATCAGTTCCTCTACAAGTCCTTCTGCTGACTTACTGGAAAACGATAATGAAAAAAATCCAATTGAGACAAGTACAAATGATGATTTCATCAATGCTGAAACAACGAATTATCCCTTTGACACGACGACTAAAGCTGAAATTGATAACATTATAAATAAAGGTACCATCACAAAAATTGGAAACGCAGAAGTAAACAAAATAGGGGAACCAAATAAAGTTACAACTACGAAAACTGGTGTAAAGGTGATAGACAAATTAAAATTGAAAAAAATTAAAGTACCGATTGTTAAAAAAATCGGTGTCACACCACCGAGTACTAACTTTGTTAGCAGTAGCATAAAACCACAAGACTCATCTCAAACAGTTACCAATAACGAAAATGATGAAACTGATGATGACGAATACGATAGTAATATTAATGAAGAAAGTGACGAGGTAGAGGACAGTGATGAAGATAATGTCGATGATGAACAAAACGAGAAAGATGAAAGTGATAAACACGCCGATGAAGAAGAAGGTGCTCAAGATGAAGATGATTACGAAGATGAAGACGACGACGAGGAAGAAGAAGAAGCTGAAGAAGAAGAAGCAGTTTTAAGCGCTCTCATAGATGATGAACCAGATAAAAAAAGTGACACTGTTGATAAACATAAAAAGAAAATTGACCTCGTAACACCTAATAAAAAGGTTAAGTTACAAGAGGAAGATACGGATTACAGTTATGAAATAACTGATCTTTTAGCAAGAAAACATCATTCCAGAGCAACAACCAACCAAAAAACAACTCAAAGGCAAAGTAAAGTAATGAGATTCTAAAATTTTAAAATCATATTAAAAACCTTTCACAATAGTGTTCATCAGTCTAGTTGATCTTGAAGCCATAATAAAATTATGCAAGTGATACCTACTTTTAAAAAAAACTACATTTCAACAACATGCAGTCATTCATAATAATCATGTAATTATAATAACTTATTTATATCTCATGTGTTAGTTATCGTATTATTTATTTAATTTATTATTGTATTTATTATCTTGTGTGTAATTTATCATTGTGAAGTGTTTGTTACTTCTAAAAAATGTTTTATAATAAAAAAATTTTGTAATAAACCAATCTTTGTTAACAAAAGTCGTTTTGAATACCATATTTCTTTATTTAACCAAAACCAAGTTAATAATACTACAATCAACACTATATAACAACTCAATAACGTAATTAAATATAGTATCTTGTAGAAATAAATATGGACTACATTTATGGACAATCACATTTTTACAATAAGGGTTGTTTAATTTTTAGAGAAAGAAAATATCAAAATATCGGTTCTGACTACATTTTTTTCGGTAAGAATTCTAATATATATTAACATATGAATACACTTAAAGATATTCATTCTTTAAAAAATTAACACGTTTGCGCATCCATATTTATAAGAGCCCAAATTATAGAAGTGGATCGATTTATGCTTCAAATTGAATACAAATTTTTTTACAGTTCATTATAGTCTAATTTTCATGCAACAGGTGGCATACAGCTTCATTTTACTCGCAAGACATTTGTGACCCAATATTATTATAGTAAGGTATGTATGTAACTAAATTTAGCAGCCGAGTTGACTATATAATAAATTATTATTTATAAATTCATTGTGAAGTAAAGAATGTGAAAACTTCTAACACGCCCATATCTTGACCTCTATAACCTCAATTCTAGTCCACTAATATAAATATATTAAAGCTCAGCATGGAATATTATAACCATTAAATATAATGCTAATCCGTTATAGCCGTATAGATACTGAAAGACCAACTTCATAAAAAGGCTGTGCAAAATTGAAATTAAATAATATACCAACTCTATAAATCTTTAGGCAAGTTCTCGGGTCTAAAATAAAACCGGGCTACTGTGTTATTTTTGACCATTTTATTTATATTTTTTTCAATTTTTTTATTTTAAAAAAAAGTAATCGGAAACAGAAATTTGTATTTTCCGATTTTTTTATTATCGAACTTTTATTTTAGAGTGAAAAGGTTTCAAAAGAAATTTTTTTCAATTTAAAGTGTTGGATCCTGTAAATAAATGAAGTTTGACTCACAATTAATAGTTTATGGGGCATAGCGTATAAATGTAGTGGGTCCTCCAAGACCAAACAGGTATTTACTTATACGAAATTAGACACACCTGCAATAATTTCTAAAATTGTTAAAATTCTACAATTTTGTTTTTATTATAACAATAATATATATAATATGTATATTATATTTATTATTATCATCTTATAGTATTTTACAAAGTCATTAAAAAGTATCAGACACCCGTGATCTCGGGACATTTACAGTTTCAGCCGAGGTATTACAACATGGTGACCTTGAACTTGACTTGCGAACTCCTGTTAGGAGTCATTTCAATGTAAAATTTGAAATATTGAATACAAACGAATTTTTCCATTTTTTCTCAAAAATAAACACGGAACGCCGTATAGGTTCTCCATGATCCACTACAGAAATCTTACTTATTTAGGTACTTTTAACCAAAACAAACTATTAGAATCTCTAAATTAAAGCATTTTAATGAGGTCTCGGTGTTGTCGGGTTAAAATATTCTACTGCCTCATATATATACAATTAAATTATTTTCTTTATTTATTTGAGTATATAAATTAATATATATTTGAAATGCATAGGGCAAAAGTGGGTTGAATTGCATGTAAATAAAAAAGAACTTAACCCACCTTGCCCCTGAGGCTTACATATATGAGTATACACTCTAGCAAAAATTTAATAATGTAAATAAATGTAGAAAAATGTAAAATAAAGTGTAAAAGAAGTATAAAAAGCTACTGAATTTGGGACGTTTTTTACATTTTTTTTACCCTTTTCAATACTATTTACAATTTTTCTTCCTCCTAGAGGAAGCTTTGTAATAGTAAAATTTTCGATTTCTTTAAATCTCTCTAGAAACATGAATATAAGTGTTAGAAGTTTGTATCAC
>JAPYZP010000343.1:0-27241 GCA_030522985.1 Torymus sinensis | reverse complement strand
AAAAAAAGTCATCAAATTTTATCTATTTCATGATGGAGTAGGTTTTATGCAATCATCTTTCAGGTCAGATTTCTATGTGTCGTTGGCATTGTCCTTTGTCATTTTGAAGATAGTATGTTCTTTTAGATATTATCATGTGAAAATTTTTTAATTTTTTATACAAACCAATTTTTTTAGGTTCGAAATAACATATATAATTAAAATATTAAATAAAAAAAAATTTGAATTTTTGAAAATTTTTAGGTATAAGACCACCTTAATGGTTTTCATGTAAAATATTGTAGAAAAGCCTAAAAGTTTCGTACTGTATATTACATAGTTTTTTACGCGTAGAAGACTTGTTTTCAACAGCCAGTTTTATACAACCCATCCCTAGTACACAGTAAACAATCAAGCAGACGAAAGTCCATATATCTGTTTCTTGTGTTTTGGAGTATTTTTACTGTTTTGAAGAGTCAAAAATGCATTCTCTGAATGAAAGTTGGCGTCCAGACAGAGGATGACCGACCAAGGGAAAGGCTCATCTCAGTTTAAACAGGGAAAATACGAAAAGAAATCTGGAACACTCTAACCTGCCAAGTAAAGAACAGATACCTGTTGATTACAGCATAGGAAAATTTCTTCTTGTGTATGCATCAGTGTGGTCAAAAATTATACTTGTGAGGTTGTGACTATATTTATAAGATATGGTTATTTTAATTAACAAACATATGCACATCTTAAATTAGGAGTTTGGTTTCAACTAAATAGCATAAAATACATATATGTGATGTAAAATTTAACTAGACTAAATGTAACTGTATGAACACAAATGTAAGTACTTAATTGGAAAGGAACTGATAATTTGAGAGTACATATTGATCGTTGAAGGGTTGTGACTACATTTATAAGGATTTATTGTTATTTGAAATAACAATCTTATGTATTTCTTCAATTAGAGGTTTTCTCTCAATTAAGTAACATGACCTACCTTCCTCCATATGTGAAAGTTTAGCACGAGCAATCTGGAATATCAAAATTACAGATTTGATACTGAATTGGTCATGGATTCGATAAAATGTTTGGCAGCAAATAATTACATTGGCAGTATGACTTTTAAAATATTGTACGGTTATTACTATTTACTATACTCATTCTTTGTACTAATCTTCTGTAGAAAGGGCTCATGCCAATCAATAAAGGTTCAAATCAATTTAAAATTTACAAATTGCATACATTTTTATTTAATAATTAATACCTTCA
The DNA here is from genome assembly GCA_030522985.1 of Torymus sinensis. Taxonomy (NCBI): domain Eukaryota; kingdom Metazoa; phylum Arthropoda; class Insecta; order Hymenoptera; family Torymidae; genus Torymus; species Torymus sinensis. The sequence continues at coordinate 25,999 of JAPYZP010000343.1, read as the reverse complement.
TGAAATCACAAATTTACCAGTATTACAAAGCTTACTGGATAAATTATAAAAACATAAAAAATGTATTTTAAAAGCTCCATGAAATTTTATGAGAATTCAAAAAACCCTGTTTTTCATAAATGTTTTTATAGCACTGCGTGGCATAAATCCGCATTTATGTCACGCCTATTCGCGATATAAGTAGTCCATTATTGCGCTGTGCTTATCACGATACTGCACGGTGCAAAAGTGGCTGCTATTGGCACGGATAGGCGTGACATGGCGGATTTATGCAGTCAGTGCTATAAAATAGTGTACGATACACGTGTTATAAGTAGTTCTTTGTGGCACGGCGTTAAGGTAGTTCACTCGGAAATCGATTTTCTTTAAATTTTCTTAAAAATTGGTGTACATACTCCTTGTTATATGTTTTATCGATTTTTGAGACCCACAGTATAGGGAGCTGTACTAGTTATTGAGATGGTTAATGCCAAAGTTTACCACTTTAACATGGCAAGCATAGGCTGAGTATGTATTTAAGACTCATTTTAATTAATTGCAAAGTCAATTTTCTTTAAAATTTTCTTAAAAACTATTATATTATACTAGACTCACAAAGCAATAATGTAGAATATTTTGTAATATGGCAAGCGATACTATTTTCCGAGAAATGTCTATTTGAAGAAAAATTCCCATGTTATTTGTATATCTACATATAGTTGCATCGTACAAGTCGTATTGTTTCAAACATCGTATAGGCATCTTATTTTTTACGTCGTCTTTTTTATTATTTTTATAATAGTATACATAGGTAAATAAAAAGTTTCCACCAGAAATAATATGCTTATAGCACAATTTTTGCGATATTGTGATTTTTATGACGTCATTGACAAGTGAACTATCTTAAGCGCACTTGCTATGCTGGGGCGTTTATACACGCCGTGCCGTAAAGTACGACTTATGGCACTAGTATCCTAATGTACTAGAAAAATATTTGCGTGCCGATGTTAAATAAAAAACTAATAATTATAAGATTCTTATTTAACTGTTTACTTTCTATATAAATATAATAATAATAATTATATTATTAGAATAATTTTTCTTTTCGCTGTGCATTTCACGGTCGGTTTCAGAGGGATAAACAATTTTTATGTATTACTAAAGGAGCCTTTACAATCTATGACGGTCACGTTACGATAAGGCGAGTTCGCGCAAACTGGAAAAATATCGATTTGTTTCTATTTATTTTCGATATATCGTTTGATTCAATCGGGCCCCTGGCGATAACTTTTTAATCATTCGATCGATTATCATTCAGAAAAGCTTATTATCTTCGTTTTGGAGGAGAATAAAAAGAACATAAGTTATTTTGTGATTTTATCGATTTTTTTTTATATTAATGTAACTGAACTTTCTTAACCAAATTCGTAAAAAAAATTACACATTACAAAATTGTAACATTGCTTTCGCAGCCCTGATGAAAAAACGTTGGCAATAAATAAAGTTTATCTACCATATTGGTTGGTCTCGAGCCCGTTTTTTCCTTCACAATAATTTAAATCCTAAACGCTTACAACAATATAAATACGACCAATTAAGTTTTAGGAAGCTAAGTGCCAATGAATTGGCAGCGGTTTTTTTATGTTTCTTTTTTAATACTAAATATTTCATTGTTTTATAAGCTCTTTGTTCTCGAGTTTTAATGGCAACCCCCCTTTCCTCTAACGACTTTCATTTCCTTTGTACGATAATAAAGAATAAAAGTTGCTGTGCTCATCAAAGTAAGATACACTTAACTGGTATGTACTAACTTAATAAAGAATATAAAGAACATTCAATACACTTTTATGTTCTAAAATATTGAATATTTGTGTTAAAAATATAACATTATAGTTTTCTTTGAATTCAAGAAAAGATAAATATGATTAATATTATTCATAAATTAAACTCAGGCTAGCAGTACTTATCTTGCAAAAGCACACACATCCCGTAACCGTATTGGAGCATCAAAACCTTTCGCTGTCAACCCCGCTATAAAAACTTCCCACAGCTAAACTCAATCTCGTAGCGCGGGGCGTATCCGCGACTTTTCGCCCCCGGAATCTCAAAAAAATTTAGCTGGGCAGAGAGCGTGAGTACAGGTAGTAGGCAGCGACTAACGCATGGCGGCGAAATATGAGGTAAGAGATAATGCCGGGTTGCACCGCCGCTGCACCGCAGCGAGACAGCGAACGTGGAAAAACAAAATAAAGGGGGAGAGAGTGCGCCTCTCTGAAAACATGCCGGGGGAGCGAAAACCAGGGAACAAGCAAAGGCGCGCGTTTAAAAAAAAGGGGGGAAGAGGATACACGGAAAGCGCGTCGACGGTAGGTAGCGACGGCGAAATATTCAAATTTTCATGATGCCGCGATAATGAATAATAAAACGTGCAGCGCGCGCAGCGGAGGTGACTGGAATAAGTATGAATTGGTTAATTTATCATGGGGGAAAGGTGTGCGGAAAAAAGAAAGGGGAGCGGGGAGGGGAAAGGTCAGACTTGCGTAATTACGCGAAATTATTCAAAACGCGGCATTAAAATTCGTTTGATATAAACAAAAAGCTCGGAGCGCTTTCTCTCTCCTTCGCGACGTGTCTTCATTAATTTGCAGTGAAAGAATGGCTTTCTTTCGAGCGGATAGCTGGTTGTATTCACATGAGGTGCTAAGTAAATTCCGTTTGTTGGAGGGAAATAACTACAGCAGTAATTACACGTTTTTTACGATGGTGGCTAGGGTGTACATCGTTGCAGTACATTGAGGTGATGACAAATTTTCTTTGGTATAACTTAGTGTAAATAAGCGTGGATATGGGGTAAAAAAGAACACGAAGTCTGCGCTGCTGGATTAGAATGCATAGTTGCCTAATCAAATTGTATTTAGAAGTTTGGTGCTCTGTCATAGAAGTAGAGGTTTTTCGATATACATTATGACAGTGCGCTAACAATTAATTATGAAATCATAATGTTTATCACTGTTCCTAATTGTAATATTTTTGTATACATTCGAAAACATATTGAATCATACTTATTCCAACTAATAGGCTTGTCGTAATGTACAAACTTACGTTTTGTTTATAATTTATCAATGCTTTACCGTGCAAGCATTGTGCAAGCAACGCGATATGCCATGTGTATCCTTCTAAGTTTACGTAAGCAAGTTAGTTAGCCAATGATAACGTAATGTTCCGTTGTTCTATTGTCCAAGCCAATCGTACCGGATTAATGCGATTTCATACCGAAGCAGAACATGCGTTCAATGTCTCTTTGATTAAGGATGTTTAGGCGCTACGGCCCCACTGAAATCTAACATAAACACGCGCGCGAGCATTGCCAGAATTTCGGCTGGCTACGCATGTGGCTAATTTTGGGAGATAAATATATTCTTCACATATTTGTCTTGTAGAGTTATAAAATTAATGTGAAAATTTAAAAGTTATCACTGACAACCACGCCAAAACTCGGAATAAGTATCTCATTATCCTACCTACTTCGCGTGCGCCTATTATACTTCCGTGACAAACAACAACCCGCTGAGCTTTTCCACACCAATCGTAGCTCATCGACGCGCACATATCCCCCCACTCTCTCCCTCTTTCGCCCTCGCTTCTCTCGCTTCCGCGGAAATCAAATGCAAATTTGTTAATGCTCTGATGGCGCGCACCTCTCGTCGCGTATTATACAAAGTCCGCGGACGTCGTGTCACGCCGGCGACGCCTAATTTCCATAGAGCGCGCGAGGGAACATCAGCTGCTGCCGCAGCTGAGCTCGGTGATATTGCCAATTCGTTGCGTATATATATACACGCGAGGCGAAACTCGGACAGCCCGTCGCCTCTCCAAGTTTTTAACGACCACACTGGGAAGGTGGAGAGAGTCGGGACCGTCGGGATTTTTTCGCACTCTCCGGCGTATAGTTTTAATCGCCGTGGATGAGGTGTTTTTCACTCGGAGTTTTCGGGAGATTCGTATAAATGGGAGGGAATTACCGTCGGAATAGTTTAATGGGGTTGGAGTTCTAATTTTTTTAAATTGATAAAATGCTAAAATGATGAATTGGATTATTATATATTATTTGATCTCTTGTTATACTTATTTCTATCATAATGTCTTTAAAAACATTTGCTGGCCGTTATAATTAATTAAAGCTCAGAATAAAGGTAGTTCAGCTGAATGCAGACATCTGTAGCTACAATATAGAAATGTAACGTTGATCTGAGCTTCTTCATATACACAATTATTTTTAGGCTTTTTATGAGCCTAAAAAATGCAGTTTGATGAGTTCCTAACACATATTATTATAGAAAATGATAAACTTCCAAAACATGTTTCTCCCAGCGTGCACACAAATCCACTCTCCGGACTCCGCTAACTAATCCGTCATTTTTAAGCCCGAGCTTGTCCCACCGCTCGTGTATACACGCGTCCCTCGCTCTCGCGAATGACGAAACTATGCGCAATTCCCTCCACCTCTGGCAAAAGTTTCACGGCAGATAAATACCTCGGCTCCCCTCGCGCATCCGTCTCGCGCGTTCCCGAACAGCGTGCATACACATATACACACACACGTAGAACTAGTTAACTCGCGGTTCAGTCCAAGGCAAGAGAGGAACATCGAAAGCGAAACTAACAAACACAACAAACACGGGACGCTCGCGCGACCGAGAATTCCCCAAGGAGAGTAGGTAGAGGAAAGAGAGCGACAGGCGGCAGCGGCGACGAGGAAGGAACGAGTGCCACCGCGGCGAAATAGAAGCAAACAAAACGGACGAGGAGGAGAGAGTACAGGTGAGCGAAAGAAACGCCGGTAGTGGTGGTGGTGCCATAAACCTAATTAATAATTTAAATTCAGAGTAAACTGTGCCAGATGAATGGGAGTAGGTCAGGTGGGCGCTGTTGTCTGTGAGGCTTCGGCTTTAAGCGGTAAAGTGTTTCACAGTCTATTGAGTATTGTATAATAAAATTGTAAGGATCGGTATCAATGTCCATAATCAAATTCGAACTATTTTATGTTTCAACGTTCATAATGTCATTTTTTTTTTTTTTTTTTTTGGAAAGGTTTCTAGAAATTACGGTAATTTATTACAATATTTTAAAATAAATAACAACTCTATTATTATTCTAGGAATAATCTTATATTAATATTATAAGCTGAATGTATTTATAATTATAATTAGTCAATTTAATAATCAAATTCGTTCTTCGACACCATCTATCAAATCATAGTAGTGTATCCCAATAAAAATCATATCCCACTTGAATAAAAATTCAACGTCTTTTCATTCGCAAAACAAAACGCGACGTTGATCGCTTCCGCCCCACTTACTTCCCTTTCATATCAATATACGACAGTCTGTCGTGGCATTCATGATACACCGGGCGATATTTAAATGACTCGCGAGCGGTGTAGCCCCCGTACCGGCCATATGAATAATGCCGTCATCCCTCATCTTAGACGGCTGTACTGTCACGGCCAGTCCCCGAGTGGGCCGCGCGCGGACGCCGAGTGGGCTGGCTCCGACTGTCGCGAGCCGCACGCGCCGGCCGCAAATATTTCATCGGCATCCAAATGGCCCAAGTTCCGGAGATTAGGGGGGAGGGGGAGGCTTCTCTTTACGCCGCGACCTTTCCTTAGCTCGATTCATCAAGTCGAGGATCCCGATGAATCGCTGACATTGCGGGGATATAGTCGTTAGGTCAGTTTGGAATTATTTGGGTTATGAGATAATCCGAAGATTTTCTTGGTATTTCTTCCTCGTTCGTTTAACCTGATTGATTTGGCCGATTACTTTTGGAATCGGTTGAGATGGTCGTAAGATGGTGTCATAGCAGTCGCAGAGATGTCAGTCGTAAGGATTTTTTTTAATGTACACGTGCGGTGATGTTTGAATTTTTTTTCGTATTTTAACTTATATGGGCATGTTCGTTTTATTTGCTCACTTTATGGAGGAAAAAGCGACCGCAATGATATTAAAGGAGTCATGACAACGATGTCTTTAATGTTGGTTTTGGTGTTTTCCAAATGTACTATAAATTATTTTTAAGGAATTTTACAATGTTATCTTATTATGCTTAATTTGCTAAATAAAGTTACCATATGCTAATAATGTTATACCGACAAAAGCTGAATATTAATAATGTTGAAAATGTTACTTATACATGCTGCGATTCGTTTATAGTTATAATGGAGAACAATAAACTCGCATTTTTGGAATATAATGTTTTTGTCGAAAATACACGTTATTCAATAATAAATGAATAACAGTGTACGGAATACAATATGTAATTTATAATAATATTATAAAATGTGAAAAAGAGGGACAATTATAAAAAGTTTTTTGAAGTTGTCCAAATTTCTTTCGATTAAATACAAAAAGAAAATTTGGCTTTAGGAATATTTTCTGAATACTGATTTTAAAGTTTATTGACAAATTACTGTAATTCACTTTTTTAATTACTGCGTTATTAATTCTTGTTACGATACCACGGTCCAAAACATAATATTTTACATAATACACCACATTAAATAACAACGTATTACACGATTCCTGTCGATATTACAAGATGTAAAATTATAATTTAGTAAAGAAACAAAATTTGTAATTTTATTAAAATAAATCGTACGAGAAGGGGTTGAAGCAATTCAGTCTACATTTTACTCCGAACAATGAATTTATCACTTTTTACTGGATTTACGTAATAATTTCACGTTCTTAAAATGTCACATTTTTGTATGTAGTTCGTATTTTCAAAAAGCAGGAAAAATCAACTAGATATGCTTTCTATCGATTTAATGAAAATTTCGCCAAAAAAATCCATAATGGAAGAACTTCAATATTGCCGAGAATCAATAGTCATCTGTTTCACAATCCTTAAAACCTTATATCAACGATTTACTATACCTCCAAATTTCAATTCCTCACTCTCTCAAAATACCGTCTAAACCTTATTATCCAGCTATACCTCTCAGCTCAAACGCCTCGCGAGCTCCCTCGCACACCAAGCACACCTCTCTCACAGGCGCATCCTCCACAAATCAATGAGCCAAACGAAAATGCAGTCACGCACGCAACTGCGCGCACGCATCCTCCTCCTCCACCTCCTTCGCCCCTCCCGCCCATTAATAATTCGCGGCGTAAGACTAGCGCGCGCGCACGCGAACCTGCACTCTCTCTGCCTCTCGCAGTATATATACTCCGCGATGTGCAACCCCTCGAGGTCGAGCGAATTAATTACCAGTATCCGAGGGCGCTTTTAATTAAACTTCGCCGGGGCGAACTGTTTATGGTGCGAGTTGCGGAGACACATTCCTCTCCAGCAGCGTGTGCGCACGTGTGTGTGTGCTCTTCCCTGAGAGGGAGGGAGATGAAGTAAGAGGGAAAGCTCGAGGCTATATAACCCGCTCCCATTGACAAGTGCGCGAGATCCCGAGGCGCGAATAAAACCGCGCGGAAGCTAGCGCCGATCGTGCGTGAGCGCGTGCCGTATGGGAGTAGAGGAGGAATTAGAGATGGGAATAGGAGCTCACTGCGCTCGCGCGTCGAGAGAGCTGCGCGGGCGCCGAGGAATGTTGCTTTATCGCGCCGCCGAGATTCGCGCGGTGGGTGAGATAATTTATGGATTTTTCAATTTTGCCCCAGATCTCAAGCGGGTTGCCGTAAAAATGTTATTAGAATGCGGTTTTAGTTGGATGAAGCGAAGCTTTCTTTTCTCAATACGTTTGCGCTGGGTAATTGTGGCGGAAATAAATGAGAGGTGATATTTTATATTGTAATCGACTGGATTTTGGAAGCTTATCCTGGGGATTGAGGTATACAAGTTATTTACATGGGTATTTGAGAAACTGAGAGGTTAATAGAGATTTGTTTAAAAAATAGCTTTCTTACACTACGAGAGAATCGACTTGTTTAATTCCGTAAAATATAGTTTTTGCTCATTATCTCATACCTCGCATGATTTTTATTATTACTTTTCAGTCTATTAATGAATTATGGAACAAATTTTTTTGAGAGACTTTTGTTCACTTATACCTATTACTGTAACGCAGTACTACAATTGAAGTACTATTGAATTGACCATTATTTACTTTCCTAATTAATTCAATGGTTTCTTTTGCTAAACTGAACGGAGCTCATTATTTACGCAATAATATAACATACGAACCGGAAAAATGCTCTAGTCATTTAAAACATTTCTTTTAATACGCTTCAATCACAATTTTCGAAAAATCTCGAAATTTGACACATTTTTCCCGATGGGTGTAAAGCAAAAGATGGAGCGCATTGAATTTGAAAATCGATATATTCGTCACGTGCAGCGGCGCGTGCCAAATATGACGCCACACCGCGGGGAGATTGGCACATTGCGCGCACGCATACTTACATTGAGTAGACGTATTGACGCGCGATTCTTGAAAAGTACCATACGACACACGCTCTCTTGCCTGTACACTGCAGTGCAAGCGCGCGCTACAACTTTTGGTTTTGACATCGAAAATTCGAGGGAAATTGTGTCATCGCACTTCACGCGCGCGCGCGTCTCTCAAAAGATACCTACGGGTATATTCGTTATTCACCCGTGCGCATATCTTTGAATGCGCGAAGAGATGTCGTGGCATTTGTGTAAAATCCGATATTGGGATAGACGCGGCGTTTTCTTCCTTTTGCCTCAGTTGCAGCCCGGGCATACTTTGCGGAAGTGTTTCATTTTATGATTAATAAAAGGGTTTGGGTACACATTTTATTGAATGAGGCTTTACGGAAACACTTTCGGCATTTTATGATTAATAAAAGAAGCGATATTGGGCTATACATCTCGTAGAATGATATAACGGAACAGTTTAATCATTATTTTCATGAAAATTGCTTCAAATGATGATACTTTTTACTCAATAAACATAATTTTCCATCCAAACTCCATACTTTCTTAGAAAAGCGCGTCAGAAACCGGACCATAAAAACTATCTCCATTCTCGCACATATAGAGAGGAGACGCGTGGAGGAAAAGCGCATGTCGTAAGAAGTCCTTCTGCCTCCTACCATCCAACAGACTTCGTGCTTCGTATAGTTTTTCCATCCCGCGAGCGCGTGGCGCTAGCGCGCCGCGGGGAGGCGATGACGTAAAACTACGCGCGACGCGCGGAAGCATCGAAGTGTCGTAATTCAACGACGTCGTAACTCTCCGTGATGCGCCGGGAAAAACGCGCGTGCGAGCGCTTGTTCGCGTTTTATAATGCATCGGAACTGCGTGCTCGCGAGTTCTGGAATTTTGCGCGGGAACATCCATATGCGCGGTGCTCGATGTACCGGAGATGGAATACGACATGAAGCCCCCCTATGATGTTCGCAGGGCAATTTTGCGTAGTCGCGGTGTTGAATCGTGAGATGAGTTTTGAATTTTATTTTTCGAGGATGTGGGATTCGCTGAAGTACTTGATGTATGCTGAAAGTAGGGTTTACACTGATTTAAATTGTTCGCGTATGTTAAACATTGATTTGATTTAAAAATGAATTTATTTCAATCTCGATGCTAATGCTAAAATCTGTACACTTTTAATTATTTAATTTTAATAAATAATAATAATAATAATGCAAGCTTAATGATTGCTATATTATGGTGTGACTCGACTGCCTCACTATCGCCTAAAATTGTTTCTTTTAGTATAAAATTCACACGCTATCAGTACCTTTGTTATTGTAAACACCATAACATTTTCATCGCAAGATGTACATCACCCTATGAAAAATAACAATAGATTATATGAATTAACCGTAAAACAAGCGTGCTCAAGATAAGCTTTTAAAACAATGTACGTAATGAAAAGTTACACTATACACTTTTTCGCCGCGAGCGAAAATCGATACGACCGCGGGAAAACCTTTGAACGCGCACACACACATATCCTACACATTCCATCGCCGTGTAAAAACCGTTATCGCTCGGCCAGTAAAAAGGCGCACCACGAGTATAATAAAACTTTAATTGCACAAAAACTGGAAGCGCCCCGGCCATCGTCCCGCTCTTTCTCCCACTCTCATAAAACGATTCTCCCTCTCTCATTATAATGCCGCTGCCCTCCTCCATAATCGCGAATTCAAACCGGAATCCCCGCTTTTTCGCGCGTCGTCTCCACTTTTTCTCCCTCTTTACAGAATCATATCTATCCTTTCTCTAACCCCCTCTCAAATCGAGCACGATATTTCCCGGCGATCACGCGGAGATGCACTTGCCGGGGATAACGTCCCGGCTGAGGAATTCATTTCGGTGCGCTCACGTGCGCCGTGAGAAAAATGAGCGAGAGCGACGGGAGACGGGCATCGATCCATCGCGGGCGTACGAGCGAGGGTTAATGAAAAAGATGGTCAGCGCCCGGCCTCTCTCACTCTCTCTTGAGAGAAAGAGGGAAGGAGAGAGAAATGGAAAATAAGGGAGGAGACAGGCGGCGTATGTACGCGCGGGAAGAGCGGGCGAACCCATGAATTAAACATCAGGCCGTGTCCAATATGAACGGGGCATAAAGGCCGCTGACGACGACCGACGACGACGACGGTGGCGAGAGGAAAATTCAGACGCGAGAGGGATGGGAGATTTTTTCCTCTTCTCACTTACCTCTCTCCCTCTCGCTCTCTCCCTTTTGCGTGAGCTGTCTCTGGATTCTTCGTAAAGGCTTTTCTTCATCGCGCGGTCGTCGCCTTAGACTTACTCGCGCTCGACCACGTCCGGGAAATCGGAGGAGCGGAAATTCAAGGGCGTTTTAATTACATTCTTACGATTTCGTTCTTTGTTTTCTTTTTTTTTTCTTACCTTATCGCGAAGATTGTGCATTCTTCGGTGGAATATCTGCCATTCATATTTGTAGAGATTTTTTTTTTATAAAAAGAGAATGGAAAATAATATTCAATATGGAAAAGAAATAAAAATTTCACGTGAAAAATTAATTGACATGGTGATAATATAAAGAATACTTACGTGACTTTTAAATTGGGTCTTTGTACATTTAATTAACGCGATTTCGGTAAAAATATAAAAAACAAAATAATGAAACAACTCTTTAAATAACGTATAAACGAATCAAACTAAACAAATCACTGAACACAAAAAAGATATATCTTCATTAAATAAAACGATCGTTTATTAAAAAATGTTTGTAAGCCAATTAAAAATTTTTCTCATTTTTCGTATAAACTTTTCGCACCATCAAAAATTGGAAAACATAGGAGCTGCAAATAAACTTATTGTTTAAACTTTTTTTTTATACAGTGAGTTTTTCTTTCAATTAAAACTGCATGACGTTAATTTTTGCCAACTAAAATTGCTTCGATGTACAAACGTTATTAAATTACAAAAAATGGACGGAAAGGGGAACTTTGAATCATAGGTAAAATAAGAAGAAAAATGAACGTTTGGAATTTCTCTGGGTTTATTTGTTCTTTTATGTAAAATGATGGTTTTATTTAATATTTCTCTCATTCATCACATGAATTTTATACAAGTCATTATTTTTCTTTTTCGCTTTAAATGATTATTAACAGTAATGCCCGTTTTTCGCAGACGAGCCAATCAAAAGTGAAAATATTCTCTTTATTTTTTGCCCTTAATTTTTACGAATAGGATTATTACCATTTATAAATTTCTCATTTGTTTTCCTTTAACAAAGAACATAACAAAATTACAGCGTTCGCTCTCTTTCGCTTCTTTTACAGTGTTATTATAATGCTTATCTAGCTAAGCCATTCGCTCGACTTCCGGACGGAAGGTTTCTTTGCTTTCATTCACTCTGTTTCTTTTACTCGCGGCTTCCTTTTACACAAATATTAAATGCAATCTTGCACCTCGCCACTTGCGCCAATCAACTAAAGCTTTCTTCTCCGTCTTCTCGGCCAATTATGAACACGTAGGGACGAACTACGCGAATTATGCGAGACTAGCTTCTGGCTTTTCCTTGATATTCAACAATGTGTCTGTTGCTCTTTAAAGCATAATTTTATTTTTATACTTTATTATCAATATTTCTGCTCACCAATATTATTGAAAAATATAAATAGTCATCGTTTGTTTTTTTTTTCTACCTTTTGTATCTCTTTTTAGCACGGTGTTTTGTTAGTTATTATAAGCAGAAATGTATTGAAAAACTGGTAAATAACGTTTTTTTTATGTAAACAAAAGCTTGTTATTTTCAGTAGTTCAAATAATAGTGAATTTTCATAGCTCTTTCTTTTATTACCAACCTTTCGTTCAAAATTTTCAAATTTGAGAATCTGAAGTTGTTAAATTTTACTAGGTCAAAAAATCGCTTTATACAAATTACATTTACAGGAGATGTATATTTTAAAACGTTTATATTCCTAAAGTGATAAAGGTTATGATATAACAGAACAATATCAAGTAATTACACTATTAATAAGGCTCCTGAAGTTCAATTTTTTTTATAGCTTTTGAAACAATAATTACTTTCTGTAATTATTCGCATTATCAATTTTTCTTGCTACGAATAACAGATGTTTCTTGATCCTAAAGGAAATTTTTATTTGTACAAGTAATAACGCAGGAATTACTTAGCAATATATAAACGAGCGCGATATTTATTCATTTTCACAAGATATTTTGAAATCATACAATTTACATTTTACTTCGTTTACTGTAAGATGTGATATATTTGTATACAAAAAGTACTATATATTTTATTAATTATTATAGCGAAAACTCAAAGCAAGTATTTTTAATCCGACTCACATAATTCATGATATCAATTGTAATCAATCTGCCCTTAAAATAAAAAAACAATGCTTGAAGAACCAAAGGATGCTCTATTAAAAGTATTGAATATCATGAGCGTAATATGAAGAAAAGTGAAACTAATATAAAGTTATTCTGTTTATCTGAATCAACGACTGCACCGTGCTTATTACACGGGATGATAATTATTAATTGTGCAGTAGTATAAGATTACTCACAACGGACATGAAGCTGCGAAGGAAAACCATAACCGGGGTTCGCGGAAGATTCAACAGAAACGTGGCGTCGCGACCGCTGGTCCCTTTTGTCCATAAAAGAGTCAGAAGATCTTGTGAAAATTTCCTAACGGATAATGGAATTTCGCATTAAAAACTTATTTACATCGAAACGAAAGCGTGGTACGCACCTCCTCTCGAAGCCAACTGGGCGCCGTTACTTATTTATTCATCTTATATTCTTTTTTTCTCCTTGTCGCTCTCAACGATCACGTCGACGCGCGCATGTTCGGTAATGAAAAATCTAATGTACGTTCGTCTCGCTCTAATATAGATGTAAGGTTTACTTATTTTTTTTTGTTCTCTTCCCTCTCGCTTTTAAAAACGTATCCTTATCCCCTATATTAACATATTGCATGTAATATTTACACTTTTTACACTAATAATTGATATATTTTGGTTTCTCCCATCGCCTTTATTACTTTTAGTATTCTCCATTTCAGTGTCTGATTATTGTGTAATGCTTGAAGCTTGCCTGTTTCTTCGATACAGCTTTTGTTTATACGCCTTTTTTAACTCTCTGTTCCGCATCTTCATCTTCGTCGACGTCAGCTGGGTAGCGAAAACACCAAATATCTCTTACAATAGCTACATCGTTAACAAATATTATATCTCCTTTCAAGGAGGCAACCGAACTTTCGTATACACATTACTCGCAAACGATATAAATAAGGATAACGCGACAATCTTTATTTTGTTTAAACTTTTCTCACGCTATCGCGTACACTTTGTTATCGAATGGCAGTTTCCCGAATTTCCCGAACTTCATCGGCTTTCCACGACTCTTCGGCGCGGGCCGCGGGGGTGGAGTAGTAGGGCTAAAAGTAAGTTACAGTTATTGCTTTACCGCAAATAAAAGTGTGGACTATCGACATTTGTTTCGTCTCGCTCGCAGTCTCAAAGACTTTATGTTCCTCGCAGTTGCCTCTCTGCCCTCGTCTGCTTTCGAATCAAATAGCAGCACGAGATAAAATGCCCGCTCGTTCGTTCGCCGCTCGGCTCTCTGAAATTCAATTTCGAGATGCTGCTGCTCTATAATGGATTGCTGCAAAGGGGCGTAAGCAAATCAGAGCGTATTATTGCAAAATGAGGCATCGAGAAATGCTCTATAGTAGTTTAGCCTGACGCGATTAGAGATGATTGTGTTGAAAACTTGCAATTTTTCTCGCTCAATGAGCCAATAAATCGAATACATATAAATTTGCTTTGCTTCTCAACATTATTTTGATTCGCAAAAGAACAGAACATTAAAGACGACGAAAGATTGTTAACTCAGTGTAAGCGTATATCCTTCGAAAAGTATTTATACCATCATACAAAATCCAATCGCGCTAATCGAAAGTATAAAATTTCGTCTATAAAATATCAACGTTCCCATATAATTTCGCCCGCACGCAATTTCTTATGTACAAATTTCCCTATTAATATCTCTCTCATGTTCCATTCGTCGAGATAATGATCCTCAACCCCGTAATTCAATAACCATTTAGCTAAATGAATTTTAAATTCTCCGCCGACCGCCCGATACTCATCTTCTCGGGAAGAAGATGAAAAAAGAAGAAGAAAAAAATTAAGAAGATTCAGCGGCGTAAAACTCGGCGCGTAATTTCGCGACATCGCGCGGTAATCATTTAATTGTTCGCGCGGTAATTCCATCGGCACGACGACGACGAGTACGCTGCCGAGCTCGAAAGAATCCATTAAGCATCCGCGAATTAAGGGCAAACTCGTCGAGCTTTCTCTCTTTCCATTCATTCTCGAGAGCTTCGTGACCACGAGATGGACGCGAACAATCGCGCGGGGCAGAGTCCGCGCGGCGGGAAGACAAATTGGTTTGCTTGTCACGGCGCTTACGCACCTCCTATCCGCCGCTGTCTCTTTCTCTTCTATCGCTCTCGTCTCCTCGGCCAAAGAACCAAAGTAGATCCCTGTCAATATTGGGACTCCCGTTCAAGATTTATTTACAAGGCTCTCTCTCTCTCGGCCCCCGCGACAATGAGTTACGATGGCTATTTTGTCTGGCCGCGTGAAAGCCCCTCTTCTTTCGTTCGCCTCTAGTGGAGGTGCTCGCAGACACACCGTATATATATATATGTATACACACACACACGAATTATCCTTTGCTTTCGGGCACGTCCTGGATCTTTGACCTGGCGCGGGCACGCTCTAGCGGAGATACGCATATAGCTGTTTGGCCCAGCGGATCAGCCCTCGACCGGGTTTTTTTTTGCGCCTGATTGGATTTACCGCTGTTTCAATTTGCCGCGTGATAGGATCACCGGGAAATTACAAAATTGTGTAAATTAAATTATTCTACGTTTAGACAAGATATAAAGAATTTGTGCACGAGTCGGTTAATAATATTCCTGCGGAATAAACTTACGGAGGAAATTATATGCTTGATTTTAGCTGAATTTTTTTTCCAAATATCAAAAGGTAAAATGGAGCTTAGAATAATACGGTTAGATTTGTCTTTACGTATAAAACGAAGAGTAAAAAGAAGTTTCCGACACGTGGAAGAAGTAGAAAATTTCTTCAGTTCTTGGGAAACAAGTGAAATTGGCTCGAGAAACTCAAACTATAAAAATTTAAGAGAATTTTACGATAAGAGATCGGAACTCGATGCGTAATTTACTCTATCTTTCTCTCCTCCTCTCTCTATCTCTCCGAGACAGTTTGCTTTAAAAATTAGCAGACGGCCACGATCGAAGAACAATTCTCAATAATCAATTATTCCTTATCCCATCGCGTCGTTGAGCGCGAAATAGAAGAGGGGATACAAAAATTCGCTAAAAACACGTGTTTCGGTTTTGCATTCGCGGCAAACAAACGTGCTCTCGTATACGAGAGCGTGGGCGAAAACGAGATGAACTAGTTTTCTCTTTGATCACGCTAATTCGATTCGATCAGGCGCGGCTCTTTGAAAAACTCGTCGGCGCTGGCCACTGGAAACAAAACCCCTCTTTTCTCTCTCTCCTCTAACTCCACTGGCATTCAAATTAGAAAGCTAACTCGCTCGGCCCCGCCACAATACCCCCGCGACAGGGTCGTTTCGCATTCAGCCATCTCAGAGTCCAGCCATTCTCCCCCGCTCTCATCGAGGAATAAAAACATAGTGTCAAAGGAAAGGCGCGACGGCGATAAATGCTTCGTTCCAGCTGCTACATATACTGCGCGTGAAAAACGCCATAATACGCTGACTCGACTCGATGGCTTATTAACGTTCTGCATCATGTGTATATGTACAGGTACGCTCGCGTGTATATAAAATGTGTATACACGAGACTTTGTGTATATATGGCTGTGTTTGTGTGTGTATATATAGAGGCGCACGCGTTCGTTCGCTTTGTGCGTGGATGCAGATGCGCTGAGAGTATCGACCCTTTGTTCGCACGCCCGCGCGAGTGTATACATATATGTGTGTATATAGGAGAGAGCGTCGACGCGCGGGTAAAAGAGATTTGGATTGAAAGGTGGTATTTTTAATGTCGAGCCGAGCGCTTTGCTCGATGACGAGGGAAAAGTCTCATTTCCGGGAGACACGCATATAGCGGTGAGGATGTTGTGTTGCTGTTGTTGTCAGCAGAAGTTTATTTTACCTCTCGGAAAAGTAAATATGTGTGTGTACGGATTTTAGTTGTTATTTTTAGAATAAAGAACGTTTTATAAATGTTGCCTTCCCATTATTAGTGTAAAGATTGAGAATTTTAGCTATATAGCTGGAAATCGATAGGATTCAATTTATATTATTAGAAACTTCGTTAATATATCGTCATAACCAAATGCACGCATTCTTCTTCCCCTTATTCCAAAACCAATTCTCTTACAATATATAAAAATATAAAACGCAATCTCAGCATTTGCCTCCCGTCGTCGCATTTTCCCTCGTTTTCTCGCTGTTTTTTCGATCCCGCCGCGCGTTTCACCGCGCGCCAGAGTACAGTAGTATCGCGTTGTCTGCAAATCTCACACATCCAAATCTCCTCTTTATACACCATGACGCTGCTGCGACGCTTCTCATTCTCCCTTTCTCGCGTGATGCGCGCGCGCGTCTTTATCAGGGCCGCGACGACACGTCGTCGTTGCTCGGCTAGTTGTGCGTGCAGGCTCAGGGGCTGCGAGCTCGTCTTCATCTCGGCGGCACGACGAGCCAGGCGAGGCCAACGCCGAGGAGCAGCAGCAGCGTCGGCCCGCTGCTCAGCTCGACGCGCGGGTGTAGCATGCTGCTGGCGCGGCCGTGGTGCAGCTCGGCTAGGCTTTCTCCTGAAACAAAGAGGCGCACTGAAAAAAACACTGCACGATGGATGGGTTTACGCGCTCTTTTTGCGGCCCCGATGGAATTGGTTGGGAGAGAGAGCGAGGGGACTGCGGGTGAGATTGGGAAGTGTATAGACGGGTATATATAGGGAGCGCCGAGTAATGGAATTTTCACGCTGGCTTTGCCCGACTCGCCTGTTTGTAATGGAGTGATGTCGTTGGGCTGCTGCTCGGGACTTTGACTTTTTGTATGGAGTGCTGGGGATACGGCGTTTTTTTCGAGAGGGGATGCTGGAATTTTCGGAGCGATGTAGGGAGAGGAGCTTTTGTGCATCAAATTGTTTGGAAATCAATTGCTGCGGGCCGAGTGCATTCTATTGACTATATTAGCGAGCGTTTTTTTAGAACCTTTATATATAAGAAAAATTTTATATTGGTTTGTATAGTGAGGGTATTAAAGGAAAGGATTGTTCATTGCAAATTTCTGTAAAAAAATATTTTTTATTTTATAAGTATTACTGGAATTTATGTAGCTTCTACTGCTTGTATAACGGAGAGGATTAGCTTATACTAAATTCATTTTTTTTATTTGTTATTCTCATTGATATTTCATTGAAAAAATATATCCTCCTATTCATTTCAAAACCATTATTTTGTTATTCTTTTGTCGTTTATTTTATACACTCGACTTTCTATAAGTATCACATGCAAAATATTAATCTTTAATCCAATAAATTGTTTTTCAATACTTTTCATTGTTGCAGGATTTTTAACGTGAATTCCCTATTGCACTATCTGTTTTCTACTTCAAGTGAAGTTTTCGTCTTAGTCTTTTTATTTCATAAAAACTTATCTTTATCCAGCGTCCACGTATGTATAGGTGTAACTTTGCCAACTGGGAAAGAAGCAAAAGGTAGACGAAGTTTAAAAGTGTGACTTAATGCATCGTCTTTTTTTTCTCTATATCGCAAAAGTAAAGCTTTTCTTTACAGTTTCTATTTTTTTCTATATTCTTTCAATTTGCAGTTCTCACTATTCATTTGATTTGATTGAAAAAACATTCTACCCCTTTTTTCACTCAAGCGAAAAAAACAATATATATCGAATAATTTAGTTTGCATTCTGTATCCAAAACTTGCAACCAAATATTTTGCAATTCGAATTATTAGATTTACAACCATTACCTTTTAATAACCTATAAAAAGCCATTCGTTAAATAAAATGGTTTTTTTTTCGCGAAAAATTTGTTTCCAAAATAAAGTCCTTTTATGCGCCAACAACGAGGAATTTACAATTCAAATAAGCGCCGTAAAAAAAAAATCTCCATAACTCACGCGCACGCGAATGCCCGAAAATATTTGTCAGCTCTCCGTCTCTCCAACGTCGAACGCGACACATAGTGGTTAACATTTTTTTCCCCTTCCAATTATTATATCCTATTTCGTCCTGTTTGCCATTTCGCGGTTGTATAGCCAAACCGTGTATTGTAGACTGCGAATGTCGCGCGAACGATTCAGCCGCGTATATAGCTTGATTCATCGGCTTGTTTGTTTTTCCGCTCGATGCCGGATTCTAAATGCGCGAATAATCCGATTGCGTGCAAGGCGCGCCGCGTGTGTGAAACCGCGAGTGGAAGTTTTTAACAGGTTGTCGATTACGACGGCTACTGCCGATCGTTACAAGTTGCCGGCTTTGTCTTTTAGTGGTTCGAATGTACTCGATTATAGCGGGTTGGAATATATTATTGATACGCGCAATGAATGAATAGTAGAGATTTTAATTGAATTCTCTGTTTTAAAAACATTTTAATATAATTATCTGCAAAACTACTATAAGATTCAGTTTCACAGATAATCTATTATTAGTTATTTCTTTTTAAGTATATCATTAGTCTAGCAGATATTTACAATTTGTTCGTTGCAAGTTTGCAATGGTTGGCATTACAGGATAATTAATTATTATTCAGGGGTTTGTTAATGATTTCTTTTTCGTGACTATACTATGTTACATAATTAGCATAACAGGTTAGCAATTACTTAGCAAAGCTATAATTATCTTTCGCGTAGTTATTACGGGCAAAAATAACTTGTAAACCCCGGAGTTAGACTCATAATGGTGATCTTACACGACAAACATTCACTTACAAACTCCCAGAGGAATGATCAATTATTTCGCATGCTGTTTTAAAGAACTGTTATCCACAAATGTACACAGCGCAACTATGAATTTTTTACAATCAATAATAAAAAGAAAAAAGATATATATACATTTTGTTCGACAAAAAAATAACAAGGTTTTACGTGATGCACATAAATCTTTTACGAAGCATATCCTCATAAAGGTAATAAAAAATGCTCTCAAAAATGTTACCATCGCACGCGGTTGGCAACGTTTATTATTAAACCAAACGATCGCTCAGCTGAAAGTAGCGCTCGTAGTTCGCCGAAAAAAAAAACGGAGCAGCGCGCAATGAAGCAGAAAGCAAGAGAAAGCGCTGAAAAATTATGATGATGAGCAATTCGTGGCGAGGACAGATCCCCCGGGCGACGCGCTTCGTAGCACTCACCATTGAGAACGTGGACGTGCACGGTGGCCGGCTGCTCGGGCATCGTCGTCAGGGCGCACGTGTAGTTGCCACTGTCAGCCGGGCCGACCCTCGCTATGCTAAGGGTCGAGTTCGCACCCTCCTCCATCAGGTTCGTTTTGACGCTGCGGGCATATAAGAAGACGGAAAATGAATGAGTTCGAGAGCCAGCCTACTCCCTCCTTCGGTATATAATACCTAAAATGATATTTTTTCTCGCTTTCTCGTATGTGTGTGTATGTGAGAGAGTGGACCGGCCCGTGCGTTATACGGAAAAAAGCTGGGACACAGGCCGCATGAGAGAGAGAGAGAGAATTGTTTAGGCAAGCGGAACGTGAGGCCTTTTATCGTTTACGCGCCATTACTTTGAGTGTTATTTTTATTACCGCGAATTAGTAATACGGAATTCTTCCGTCCTGTCGCCCACTCTTTCTCTCTTTTTTGTGGAGGTAGCGGTGGCCACGGCTTTTTCCGGCGGCAGCCCTATTGTGTGCGCGTTTTGAAATATTGCGCGGCATGACGAAAGGGAGGAACAGAGACAGAGCTCGTGATGGCTGGTGGGTGTATACTATAGGTGAGTCCTTTTAAAGTGACGAGGAATGCCGCGTAAAAATGTCGAAAATTTTAATTAATGTCACGTTTTGCTATGTGTGACATACGTTTGTTAAAATTTTTATGTGAACGGTTTTAGTACAGAATAAATATAGATCGGATAAAGCTTTTGGGTCATATGTACTGCCTTGAGTAGTTTCGATTTGTTATTTTTTAGTGTGTTTTTGAAAATATCAGGATCTAAGTTGATTCACGTAAACTGGTTCATATATTATACGTGAAAAGAAATACAAAATAGCATTGATGTAATCTATATAGTTGAAAACAAGAATAGCGCGAGTTTCAAAAATACAACGCCATAGAGCCAAAACCTTTAAGTGATTTTATCAGAACGATACACAGTCAGGTTTGGCTATTAGGGCAATACTTAAGCCACCGAAGTTCTTATAATACTCGCATAAAGTGTGCGGAACGAACTTTTCATTGACTTAATTCTGAACTTCTAAAGGCGAAATTGCGGGTCCCGCTTTATGACCTTACTTGCCTCGCAAAATATTCTGGCAGGAAGATAATGTGAAAACTGCGCAGAGACAACACTATTGAAAGCTGCAAATCTTGATTTACAAATCGTCACATAATAATACCATATATACACTGTAACAAACTTTAGCGAACATATAGCAAACTCACTTCACTACGCAAAAACAATTTCGATTTTTATCCGTACGTCTTAGACGAAGTAGGCTTTCAATAATTCCAGTATCCATTCTTTTGATAAATAATTTAGCGGGTGGCATATTTCAAAGGACGCGTACGTGGACACGTAAACATACACATTCCGGGGCGGCATAAACCGCATGAATTTTAAAAAGTGCAGCAGGCCCCTTTAAGTGCTCGCGGGAACGGAGCCGGAGGAGAGGGGGGTGGGGAGACTCCTGTCGGAGTAGCCGAGTTAACGTGAACAGTATATCTACATACACTTAAGTAAATGCACTCCGTATCTAGTAAGACGCTGTATGTGTGGGTGTCCTACCCGCCTTCGGTACACACATCCTCTCTTGTATATATACATATAGACGTATCCCGTAACGTTATCTCGTAAACTTTGACCCGATTTTTCTTTCGACTCCTTCTGCCGCTAAAAGACGCTTTTCGTTCAATAGCTAAGTAAGTTGTTTTTTAGTTTATGCAACTATCAAAGATGAACAAATGTACGTGAAACATTTTTCGATTTTATTTTAAACGTTAAAGTTTATCAAACCTTGAATTTTCATATATATTTAAAATATATGTGATAAATATTTTTTTAAACCATACTGATGATGCCATCCAGTTCAATTATTGTATAGTCAAGTAGAATGAAACGAGTCTGGTCAGGCGTATTAGAAATCGAAACTATTTTTAAAATAAATGACACGCACATTATGTATAAAACATGCTATACTAATCTGGTTTATGCATTCATTATTGCACACAATATATTATAGTAGACGATACATTTTTACATAAATCACTTTGTAATGAATTTTCGTTGGACTATAAATGGTTTTGTCGTCTTAATATTATCCCATATAAAAATATACATTTTAAATATAAGAAAAACTCAACCAACCCCATAAAAATTATTCAAGAGCCAACAATAATATCTCGCGTCGCATGCATCATCACAACACAACCATTTCCTCCTCGGAAATATATATATGAATAAGCAGAATGCGCGGAAGAAATCTGAAAGTAGCCTTTCTTTCTCTCTCTCTTCGTATACGCGAAGATTCTTCGCACGCGCTAGCCTTTTTGCGCGCGCCTGGCACGAGCAACTTTAATTGAAAAAGTTCGCTTTGCAATTCGCTCGTTCATTATCTCTCCTCTCTCTCTCTCTCCCCCTACTGCTCGTGGTCGAAGATAGCGGCCGAGGTGTTACTTATTGCGCGAATGCTCTGTTCTTCCTCTTCTTCTTCTTCTCCCCCTCTTTCCTCCTCTTATATATATACACGACCGTCGCGTTATACAGAGGGTGAGCGTATAACCTCCTTCCTCTCTCTCTGCTTGTTTATCTACTCGACTTGAGTGCCAGGCTAATTAAGTTGAGATGCCCATGTCGCGATAAACGTTACATTTACATACACACAGGGACGCGCGTGCGCGCAAATGGCCAGAGGCGCGTATTATATAATACGTGTGTGTGTGTGTGTGCGGCCCGAGTTCGCCAGTTGGGGCCATTGAAATAATTCAGGGGGAGGAGGGGGGGAGCGTCCGGTTAAGTGGGCTGCAATTATAGTTTTATATATGGAAATTGTCGAGTGTCGAGGGCTTTATTTACGATTTTTAATTATGCATGCCCACAAGACTCTACTCTACTTTTGGCGCGCGTGGGAGGTGCGCCTGTGCACATATATACACACATACACACACACACACACACACAGGCCGCGAGTAAATTTATTAAGCGTTCGTTCTTTGGAAAGGTTGAGAGCTGGGGTGAGAAAAAGTTGTGAAGTGAGTGGGAGGCGGGGAGGGTAGGTGTGATTGCGAATTATGCGTTCTCGCACGGGGCTTCGTTATGGAAGTAATTCGGTGGATTATTCGTATCAGGAGTAATGCCAGGCGGGCGAGAGCGCGTGCGCGACTTTAAAGTGGCGGAATTAATGCGAAAGTTTAGATTGTTGCGAGAGAGAGAGAAGTTTGAGAAAAAGTTTGCCCTTTAAAACTGTGTCAGGGGAGAAGAAGTTGCGGGGGGATTCTTTGTAACGCGATATAGCTTCGATGAGGCATTGTGAGAACTTTTTTTTTCTCTCTTTTTCCACCGTTCTTCTTCGGCATCCGGATAAACTTTTCGGCAAATCTGAATGGTTTTGACGAATGATGTGATACCGAGTTCTTTGAAGTTTTTTTTTTCAAGTATGCTAAATCATGTACGTCTGTTTGATACAATAATCTTGGCCGATTGCGTGTGAATTTAAGTACGAGAATAAACGTCAGTTAGAAAGCTTGTAAATTATTTAAATATATAAAAATATTAAGTTGTACTTTTATTCACTTCAAACGAAACTTGATCAAAACTAAATTTTTAATGCCGTTTCAGGAGCAGTACACTTTTTATTGTAAAACAAGGCCCTTGAGAAACAAAAGGCCTTTTTTCACTCTTAAACGTCTGAATTAAAGCACGAGTTGCTTGCCTCGTACTTTTTTCAAATTATGTCGACTTGAATAATGAAGCCTTTATTTAAGTTTACAAAAGTAAAACTTCTCAACGCTTTTTGAAGTTCCTTCAAACCATTCAGTCTCGATACTCGACATTTAAAGAACTTTTAAATTCTCCCCAGTCCATCAATTTTCCATTATCAAACCGCAATAAACAACAAGTAGTTTACAAGTACCTCGTAGCTCGTTACTTTCTCTCCGAACACAAATAATTTTAACAATGAGTCCCTTCCCTCGATGATTTCTACTATATAAAACAACCGCAGCATTTGCTTCTCCACTATGCCTTTCTGCCCATCGACTCCGCTTGAAGTTATTCCCCCATGTCCTCCCACTCTCTCTTCGTCGCGACCGTAAACTTGATTTTCCACGACCTCCTGCATCTTTAAAGAGGTCCGCAACCGCCTCTCTGCCGACGATGAATTTTCCTTCCATTACCACAGCGCAAATGTTGTCCCGTAACCCTCTAACCCCCTCGCCACCCCTCGTGTCCCAAGTGCATCTCGAATTCTTACCCTCGAGTAGCGCGTGTACACACGGCGCTAGAAAAGGCAGCAGCAGCAGCAGCAGTAGCAACAGCGGTGTCGTGTGTCTGCGCGAAGAGACAGAAAAAGCGAGCGAGGAAAGCGAGTGGAATGACACGAGTGTGTGTGTGTGTGCGCGCGCGTGTGTTGAAGGAGCGACAGAGTGTAAGGGAGACGAAGGGAGGAGTGTTTTTTATGGCAGGAATGACGGTTACGACGTTAGTTAGGACGCGCTCGTTCCTCGGGCTTATTATAAATCTTGTTTATTTTACGATATGTTGGGGGATTTTTTTCTTCGCCCTGGCCCTTTTTATGTCTCTATGGTAATTTGTTTTTAATGCAGCATGCTGCCGTGATTTATTTTGGATTTCGAGAGAAAAAAAGGCTTGTAAAACGTTTTTTTTTTTCGCAAATTGATATTATCTTGGCGCTTTTTAAAGCGCAGTGGTCGCAGATGGTGCGTTCTGCTTTAATTTTCATAACTCGGGGTTATGTGTTTAAGGAACTTCAAGGCATAATGTTGTGAAAAATTTGTCGGCTATCAGAAATGCGGTAAAAGAATAAATGGCGTTTTGTAATTATATACGTTAAGATTATTTGATACATGAGAAACATTATTACGGTTTTAAAAAACTTTCAGCAACGTATGAATTATAAAGGTTCTCTTATGACGTAATGTAGCAATAGACCCGTGTAATCTGCAGCAATAAGTCTCTCAAGTCACTGATTGATTCGAACCTATGGCCAATATACGGGATATGTGAAACGTGCCGAGAACGTGAAATAAGTTTAAAACTGATAAAGACATCGATATAAAGTTGGTAGGACATTTATTGCTGAAAGGCATCTCCGCGAGTAAATTACATTTCTGCTCTGATGTAAAAGGCAGGTAATAATTTTCTTTACGAATTTTAAAACGACCTGTTTACTGTTATGAAATCCATTTAACGAGTTGCCGCGTGAATATGCGGCAACGACAGAAAAATATCATAGACTAAAATGAAGTCATAATGGAATCCTTATCGCGCTGGTAAAGTCATTCACAAAATCCTTAACAAGAAGATAAACTGGCTACTTGGGAACAATCTTCGCACTTAATGCGCAGTTAAAAATTTCTAGACAATTTCTGTCGCGCGGGCGCGAACGAGAGTGTAAAAGGTAAAAAGCGATAGGAAACGAGCGGGGGCGGGAACCGCGAACGAAAACCTGCGAGAAGGAGGAGGGAGTCGCGACGGAGGCACGAGTGTACATAGCGTTGTACATACACTAATCCTACTTACCGTCATCACCGTCTCTCTCTCACTCTTACCCTCCTCTCCGCCGCTAACTTTACTCTTAACCACACTTACTACCTCCTTGCCCAACACACACGACGCCCTCTTTCTCTCTCACTCTTGTGGTAAAGTCACTTCCCGTAGACTAGCGTCTAGAATTGTTGACACTGGATTATAACTTTGAGGTAGCGACCATAACTCGATCGCATTTCGTTAGGCGCTTCCTACCCCCATCGGAGGCAAGCGAGCCAAGTGCTTGCGAATTTAGCGCGTATGTAAGCGCGCAAACTCTTAGGCCGAGAAATTACTTTAACGTGTAGTTTCCCCTTACTCTCTCTTCAAGAGGCGGAGAAGAGTAAGAGAGAGAGAGGAGACTTTGCCCCGCGCGTTTACCCTTCATTTCCGCCAGTCAATTTCGTCCCGAGGACCGCGGCTGTAACAGCCCGCGCGACGGCAACAACGATACACAGATACGCTCGGGACAGCAGGAAGTGGATTTCACGGAGGTGCGGGGTTGAAAGTTTCGCTTCGACTGGGGAGTAAGGCCTTTTCAAAGATTGATGAAAGTATTCTGTTTTTTTATTT
>JAPYZP010000342.1:0-27271 GCA_030522985.1 Torymus sinensis | reverse complement strand
AGAGAGAGTAATAAACTGATCGCTCGCGGCTGACCAAAGTCGGAGCTTACTACTGATTTTCGTTTTCACTGCTTGCCCTTGAAATTCCGACACCCCATCTGTTTCACGCCCAAACTTACAGCGGCGTTCGTCAAAACCTCCTCTCTCTCTCGTCCTGCCGGGGTATTGAAAAATCCAATATTTCACACTTACGCGCGAACGTCCAAGCGCGTGCAATCTTCCTCCATCACGCGGCCGTCGTCGCCGCCGCCGCCGCCGCCTCTCCAAAACTTCTTCCCCGGCGCACTCTACCCTCTCATCTCATCCGAATTTCTCACACCAGCACTACTATATATGTACGGCGCAAACTCGTTGCATCCCCGATAAGCTTAATCTTTCGCCTCTCTCTCTCTTCGTCATGCCGCTCTTATATTTTTGCCGCAGCCTCATTTTGGCGGGCGCGCCTGCGGATTTGCGTTTAAATGGGCTTTTGCCCGCGCGAAAAATGCAAACCGCGCCGTGTATATTTCGTTCATTACATAAGCGGTGCGGCACAGCCGCCGGCACGTCGTTGCCCCGGGGACGCGGCTTCGATTTCACAAAGCAATTACGCGGATATGCCCTTTTTTCGGCTCTTTCGCGGTTGTCCCTGGCTCGGCTGGTTATTATTGCGAGGTGTGACGAGAATTTTAAATTGAATGATTGCTTCTTGATGTTGTTGGATATTAAGAGTTTAATAACGAGTTGTTTCAACGCGCGAGTATTACATTGTGTGGGGCTTGTTGAGTAACGTGTAATTAATGATGTTTTTATGAAATATTGAAATATTTGTATGCGAAAGCTACATTAATCGTGTTATCTACTCTTTAGAAAATGATAGCCGGATGTTGTGAAGCATTTAAAGATTGATTTTGATTGACCTGTAAGGAATAGGCGCGAAAATTCACTACTTCCGCTACATTTGAATTTTTGAAATTGAATTTTTATTCTTAACTATTTAAAACTAAATAATTACATCAAATTAGAATAAAAAAATTAATTTTTTCATACTTTAAAACATTATCTGATTATCCTATCACTTAAACTGATTAAAATGAAATTAGAATGAAAAATTATATACACAGCCTCAAAAACAAAATATTACGCGCGTAGCGCCTTTGGATTCTGCTAGTTAGATAAAAAGAAAATCTACAGTATTTTGTTACACAACAATAATGAAAGAATATTAGCAACAGTATTAAATATAAGTAATAATAAAAAAACTTCAATGTAAGAGAAAGTTATATCTGTAAATGAATATAAACAGAAGAAAGCTCAATCAGTATAAAGGTTAATTATATTAAATTAAATTGTCATTAAATCATCCGTAAATTTGAAATAAACCTGGAAAGGCTGGGTTAAAAAATAAAGGTTACTAAATATTTCAATAAATATGATGTTTTAAAATATTATAAATCCCTGAAATAATTGAGAAATTAAGATTACTTTACAAAGGAAGAATTTTCATTAAAATTAATATACCGCCGGTTCCAAAATCTTTATGAATTTCAATCGAAATTGACCTGTTCATAACTTTTATTGAAAATTCCTTCGTCGCTACAGATACATCTTTTAATTAAAAATCACTATATATATTTTTGAAAAAATACGAAATTACGAACAACTATAGAATATCTTTTAATTGAAAAGCAATATATATATATTTTTTTGAAAAAAATACGAAATAACAAGCAACTACAGAATATTATTAATTAAAAAGCAATATATATATATATATTTTTGAAAAAATATGCAAGTACGACTACAGAATAAATTTTATTATTAACCAAAAAAAAAAAAAAAATAATTTTTATAATAAAATTGATTGATTTATCTTCACAATATTGTTAACGATCAATTTACCATGTGAGGCGAAATAATTTATTTGTTAACACCATTCCGATCATGACGTGAGGTATGACTTTTGCGTCATCCGAGAAAAAAAAAGAGGAACCAATGCCAATAGCTTATTGATTAATCACTATTCGAAGTAGGAGAGAAGAAACTGGGAAGGTATTCCTAGTTTTATTTCTTAAACCTGAACGATGCACTTATACTACCCATTCTGAAGTGTATATAGAAACCGATTTGAAAAGGCACATAAAAGTACATTTAGAAAAATATATTTCCTACAGATTTCAGTAGAATAAATTTTTAACTATCCAGTCCAGCAATGTATATACGATTATATATTTGAATGAATAGGCCAACATTGAAATATATTTCTATGAAAAAATATTTATTCAAGTTATCCAATTTAACCCACTCTCCTTTTAAAGCAAAATGTTTTAAAAATATACGTTATCCTATGTTAAAATGAATTATTCGTAATTTACTAACACATATACAAATAGAACAGTTCTCGTAAAGTTCGAAAATTTCCAGCTCGTTGATTTCGAGCACTCCATTCATTCGGGGCTTTTTCACCCTAAAGATTTTTATTAGAGCAGAGAGCGCTTCACGCTGGGACTGCAAATATTCCGTTGAAAATTTCCAAACCGACTTTTGGAAAGCTTTTAAAATAATCCCCCGCCTCGCTCAGTTAGCTCGCACCAAAAACTTTACCCGCTCTCTCTCTAAAAAAAAAATCACCCCAATTCTTCCCGCGAAACGCGCATGATTCATTAATAAAGTAAAACGCACACTCCATTATCCACGTAACGCGGCGCTCTCACAATTTCCAACCTGTAATTCAACTGTTTCGCGAACTCCGAACCTCGGCTACATAGCGAGCGCGGAACCACCAGACGCTGTAATCCATTAAGGGCGAGGCAAAACCGCGCGCGAGTGCGCACCGATCGATAATTTAAATTTAAACCGAAACACCTTCAAAACACACACACATGTACACACGCACACACACTTGAGAATCGCATTATAAAGCGAAAAAGGCGTCGCGTCGCGCGCTGCACGCGTGACATGAATAATGCACGGGGCTGACGAAGGAGGTGAGAGAAAGGGCGCGCAGACATATACACGAACACACAGACGCACAGTCGTTACCTTATGAAGGGACGCCGGCGGATGTGATGTTCCACGTAGGCGCCGAGATCCGCCTCGAGCCGGCGTAGCAGCATCCTTGTCCCCGCGAGAGAATGAGAGACGCTTTTTCTTCACCCCTATATAGGCGCGGTGGGTACGCGGGGATTAGATTGTTTGTCGCGACGAATTGAGTGTGTAGGCGAAGAGAATTAGAGAGAAAGAGATTGGGTTGAAAGGTCGTGTCAGTTGATGAGAAGTGAGAGGCTGCTTTTTTTTTAAGCGATAAATTTTTAACATTATTTTAATAATTCATTATTCTTTTCCACGGGAGATTGAAGCTTTAAAGGAGGTTACTTGACAAGCGTACCGTGTAAAATGAGTCAAGTATACTACAAAAAGCTATAAAGCATACTTTATGGCCAATTAATCGATTTTCAAATGAAACGCTCGAAGGTCTTTTTTTTTAAATCCGTATCAGATTATGGAAATTTCAACTTTGAGGTAAAATTTCTATGATGTCGGTGCGGTTATAAATTATAAAATAACGCACAAATTATTCGAACGCAATTATTTATTATAGGCATACATAAGAAATATATATATATAATATTTTTGATTCGCTGACTTTTTCGAAAAGCAATGTATTTCTAAAAATTACTGTTGGAAAATGTTTGGATAAGAATCATTGTAGATCAACCATATTTTTTATTAAACTGCTTTTCTTTCAGTTTCTATAAAATATATACTCAGTAAAAATGATCCAGACGCCAATGCAACTCGAACGAACCGAACGCGCATATATACGTGCATCTGCATATACTTATCCAGCTCTAAAATACAAATGTCAATTTTTTTTTTTTTTTGCCTCGTAGAACTCACAGCGCGCATAAAGTGCACTTTTAGCATAGATTTTACATATATGCGCCGAAGAAAGTTTAATTTTTGAGAGAGTTCGCGAGAAAGAGACGCAAAAGTTTGCAATCTCTTCCTTGCGCGTTGCAAAACTGCAGCGACTTGCAATAAAAAAAGAGAGAGAGGGGACGTTGAAAATGATAAACAGACGCGTAGCGAAGAACGTATATATTTAAAATGAGAAACTGAATTTTCACATGTCGTCGCGCGTGAAAAGTTTAGCGTGCAAATATAGTCGAAAGGACGCGAGACTATACCTCGACAGGAAAGTATGACAAACGCACGTGCACACACACACATACACACACCTGTTTGCCGAGTAACTTTCTCAACAGAAAGTGTCGATTCACGACCTCGTGCCGACGAGCGTCTTGCTCGTACTATAATTCGTCGATTAAGATTGATACATATATATGGCTCGTTATCGAAGGTTCTAATAATAAACAGCGGTTGAAGAGCTAATGTACGAGGAAGTGTAGGGACGCGAACGTTTTGAGAAATTAATTTAAATATAATTGGGACCCATTGTTAACCTATGTAATTATTATTAATGGTTTCCTGAACGCCCAAGATGGACAAACAGAAATAAAGGCCAATTTCAACGCCACGCTGCTTTATGCAAAAGCTGAATACAGAAAATTTTTAGTACACCTTTTCACGATTTAATTATACACGGGAAAAAGGGTATTTTAAAATCCTTTAGTGAAAAATGAATGACGGCAGCATATAGAAAATATCCTTTTAGCATGCCTCTGTAGAGTCATTGAAATAATTATTTTGCATCCACAGATGTATAGAACCGTATATTCGACGAATCTAAAAAGCGTACATATTTAGAACTTTCCGATAGATTCGTGCTATCAAAGGAAGATACCATAATCGATAATTTTATATATCGAAACTGCATCAAATCGCGAGCATCTTTAAAAATTCCAATAATTGTATCCGCCAAACCAAACAAAAATTTATAACATAAAGTATATGAAAAAAAAAAAAATCAATATTTTACTGTTTATTTTCCGAATATCGATATTTAATATGAGACCCAATAAAAAAGTTCCTCTTTATATAAATTATGATTATGTAAATTAAATTAAATAATATCACTTTGCCCGTATACTCGCACGTTGAAAAATGATTAAGGTTACGTCACGCATCGATCGAGGACGCAGTCATTGCAGTCGAAGCGCGTCGATTAAAAAGACCCTCTCATTCCAGCATTAAAACGTCTCACGCGTGTGACCGGCATATTTTCCAAACCGATCGTCATCACATTTGTTCACAGCCGCTTGCCGATCGCCCTCATAATATCGCGAACACTCGCTTAATTTCACCAATTAAGCCGCCGAACTGCACTTACGCAAACCTCTTTCTCCCTCTCTCTTTCTCAGCCCAATCGCGATACCCACGTAAGTAACCGGCCACCGAACCACGCGCACACGCATACACACGTGTGTACGTAAGAGGCGAACGGAGAAGACGCGGCGCCGACAGTGACACTGACACGCGCGAGCGACTGCCGCGGCATCACGCGCTTCACTATCGCAGCTCCCGCTCGTATACCAGACTCGTGGTCAATATTACAAGGGGGAGGTGTATAATGTGCCGCGGCCGTATTCCGGATACTGACCTCCAAGAGCGCGCGCGGCTTTATACTCGCACGTCAAGTTCTTACGCAGGCGCTACTGGATATATATAGACGAGCGCCGTCGTACTTATACGCTGCACGGCGAAAGCGAATCGAGCCTGTCTGCGCGAAGAGAGTGAGAGCTAAGCACTCGCCTGCGTTATGTATAGATAATATAGAGAGACGCCACGTGTACCAATGCATGAGGTATATCATGCTTACTCGCTGCTGTGTGCGAGCTTCAGGGGGTTTGCGATTTTACGGTCATTTATTTATTGTCGGTTTCAAAAGTAATTTTTTTTTCTGTACAAAAGGTAAATTAAGTCCAACGTTTGACCTTTGGTCCGAAAATTCGACGCAGACGCTTAGCACCGAATGTGGGAGGCTTATCGACACCGATATCTAGCCCCAGCGCGCGCGGGGGCTGTAAGAATGATTGATGAGCCCAGCAGAGAATGTGGACAGGCGCGAAAGACGACGTATGTGGCGAGAGAAACCGGCGTAGTGATTTAGATATCGCAGGAGCGATAATAAATTAGAGGGGGTTTTTTCTTTTTTTCGGTCACCGCGCGGCGACATTGACATTCGTGGGTGTGCGATTCGGCCCTATACGCGTGCTCAGGTCAGAATGATACATTTTTTCTTTGTAATTGGAATTTTCGAATAATGAATTCATAATCGCCTGTCTGGAATAGAAGGTATATATTCATAACTATAAATACTATTGTTGGAAGGAATCCACCTGTATAACAGCATTGAAAACAAGCGCTGCCTGAATATAATAATAAACCAATCAGCCAATCAACTATTACCGATCGTGGCTGAATATATGGAAGTAGCGAAAGAGAGAGATAAAGAAAAAGCCCACCGAAATTATATTATGAATTGAATCGAACTGCGATGACGCCGACCGAACCCCTATAATTGCCACTTATACGTACGCAGTCACCTTTGGGAAAAAGACCGAGAGAGAGAGAGAGAGTCTAGGCGGCGCGCGATTGCAAAGTCCGCCGCGCGTCTATAAATAGACGGAAACGACTATGAATCGCGGCAGAGCCCTTCTATTTCCGTCCGGCAGACCGGACTAAAAATAGCGCGCCGCCGGCGGGGAGAAAAAAACATTATTCATTGAGAGAGCGACGGTCAGCGCGCGTATACGTGAATGGGAGGAGTAGTATTGGGAAGTATACAAGCTTCCGACGCGCGGGAATGAAACTTTTAATTCGGGGAATACGCGGCGCGCGCGCGGCTCGGTTATTGACCATGTAATTTGATATTTTTAAAGCGAACAAGTGAAAGAGAGAAAGAGCCGCTATAGAGGGAGTGGAAAAGTTACGGTTTCTAGGAATAATACTGGCGAACGGTGATCGATATGGACGGCGCAACGTGCGGCGGACGGTTCAGCCGCGGCGAATTTTACCTTGTATACGGGGAAATATTCTTCTTCCGAAGTTTCTGAAATGTCGGCGACGATTAAACGTTTGATTGCCGACTGAATAGTAAAGTATTTTATTCTGATGGACTGTGGGCAAAAATGAGTGACGTGTGGGAGAAAGAGGAGGCGAGAATGACGTTAATCGAAATTGACGATATATTTTATGGCTGCGCGGGCCGTAAAAAAGTTTGCCAGGTATTAAATGAATGTCAGAGACAATTGGACAAATTAGTAATAAAGTTTGTCCTGGAATAAATAATCAATCGATGGGTGGACTCGAGTGAAGCATAATTTTTGCTGCATTATGAGCCATGTGACATGTGATGTGTTATGTACTTATACTCTGGGGAACGATTAATTGATTCTTGTTATATTATCTTGAAAATATTTATCTCGTAAAAAAGTATATGACGAAATTAAAAAGAATGTCTATGTGCACTCAAGTAGATACACGGAAAAATTAAACTAGTTAAATTTAACATTTTCCTAAACTAGTTGATTAAACTAATGCAAACAAGTAACATTAGCTTTATTTTCTTCCGTCTACAGATCGTAAACAGCAAATACTCGGTACTACAAGGTACAAAACCTAATTTGTCTTCAGTTTAGTCCCTAAAATCCCAAACAGATGAGAACCCCTATATATGAGTAAATCTCTAGAACTTTTGACTATTGTAAAGTACTTTTTTTTTATATTATTTATTGCTGCTATTACCATGGCCTACGCAGCCCAATAAACGAGACTAGGTGTAAAATCCTCAATTTTAACCTTGAAAACAAGTGCTGTAATCCATATTAGTGTACCACGCAGGCCGCATTCTGAGGATGTACAAGACTGTATAAACAAGTAGTTGAAATAGTTCCATTTACGTGAACAATAAATAATTTAATAAGAGTATTTCACAATCTAGTCAAAAGTTCTGAAGATTCGCCCATATATACGTCGACCCTTCCCCCTAAAACATTCCAATCGAAGAAAAAAGCCAATTTCCGCGATCTCCGAACCCTCCCCACCGGAACTTCCATCCCCATCTAAACGGCCAATACACCCTATACACATATCTTACAGGCGCGATCCCGCTCTGCTTTTACAAATCTTATTATACGATTTGCCTCTCCGATGGTGAAAAAAATTCCTGCCAACCCTCGCGCGCGCGCGCGGCTATAAATACGCGCCTATAGCGCGCAATCAAGGACCCGCGGGGCGCGCGTTTAAAATAGCTCCGAGGGAGAGAGCAGAGAGGCTATAGGATGCGCAGGTGAACGACCAGCGATGCGGGGAATTCGCGGCTGACCGCTGAGGAGGGTTATGTCTCGGGAGCATGCGGGAGACGTAGATAGATGTATACGGGGATATGGCGATATCGCTCCTTCTCTCGGATTATGAGGTATTTACGAGTGAGGCAGGAAGTGATTTTTAGAGGGAATAAGGGCCAAAATCGCCTATCTGCCCCCTGCTCATTTTGTCGATTGGATTTCTTATTTTGGCAATTGCGCTGGCTTTCTCGTGGTGTTTAATGACAAATTTCGCGTCTAATGAGAAATACGCTGTTCTAGAAACGGTAATGATGATGCGGCTTCATTAGAAACTCTTTTGCAGTGCACGAGTCACAATTGATGAAATGAGCTTTTATTCAATTCTACTTTATTGTTCTGTTACTGACGAGTACACAAATACAATGAAGAAGATAAATATTGCGGGCCGTAATTTCATGAACAGAAATATTATAATAATATATATACCTATCTGTTTATAATAGAGACGGAATGTTAACGCACATTTGTATTATTTTTATTGTTTCATATTTCGTGCAAAATAAACCCATATTAATTAGCGGTTTGAATTCTGATATGCATTATAAATTTTCCGAAGAAAAGCATGCGAGAGATCTTTTGAAATTCAAATAATGCTCTTCTCAGTAGCATAATTGTTTATGCGAGAGAATATTTAGAAATTATTCATACTGATTTTGCAGCAGAATGAAGCATATTAAATTATGTTTCTAAAATTAAGAACAATATACTTATACAAATATGCTACGATTAAATGAGCATTAAAACTCATTTAGAGGAATATTACTGATTTCTCTATTAAAAAAACAAGCAGACGAGAGCATGAATTTCACATAGTATCGACAAAACTTTAATAATATATAAACTACAGCAATTTCACGAATAACTTAAAGTTTTCTGTTCATTTTAACGTGTAATTATTATTATACAGCTTTATGCATATACAGACACAAGTAAAGAAAGATGCACACTGACAATTAATAAGCCGTAATAAATCAGTTACATTCACGCTTTAATGACTCGAAGATTGACAGTAACAACAAGTCTGTTGTGAAAGAGTCTTTATATTTTTATAAACTCTTGTAAACTGTATGGATCAATCGATTTCTCCTCAGGTGCAAAGCCATCAACGTCTTTACACACTGGCTAAGAATAGACTTAATCACAATGCACGCGACCGCTACATATTATTGTTCTAACGTTATTAATAAAATACGTAATATGTACAATATAACATACGAAAGGTCCTAAATTTCAGTTTTATTTCAAATTATCGCGTAAAATTTTCCAATATAGAATATTTTCTCAATGACCAACAATTTTTCGAAATCATCTTCCAAGTTGCCGTATTTCAATGCATACGATTATGTGAGATGATCGATTAAAAAAATATAAAAAAAAAGGAAAAAGTTGCACATACATTTTGCAGACTTACTTCTGAATCCTGCCGGTCTTGCTAGCTGCCTCATCCAAAATCTTCTACTCGCGTGCGAGACCTGTAACATAAACAAAAGCCAAAATGTTGTTAATCGTTCGAAACTTTGTATAATATTTAACATAAAAGTTAACATAAAAAATAAAGCAAACGGATTTTGTCGATGTCAAGTAGGCGAGTATACGAAGCCATAGATCACGAGCAAGCACGTCTGACCACACTCGAACTGCTCTACTTAAACGCTACTTCTTAACTATAATCGTTCCCAACATATTCGCCTTACAACCTACTAACAACGAATCTCGCTTTCAGGCCTATCAGAAAATCCAACTATACAGCGAAAAGAAAAGAAAAGTCTACGAATCAATCGCCATGGGACCGCGGAGGCAGTTGGTAGCATCCTGACGAGCCAGGCGATTCGCACATGTGTCGAGGGCGCCACGAGCTCTCGAGGACTTTGGGCGAGAGTAGCGAGCGATGAAGCGACTTGCCGTGATCTCGGCGGTGCACACGGCTCAGCTGCTGAACGGCACGACGAGCAACAACAGCGGCAGCAAGGACGTCCAGCAGCAGAGCTACAACATGTCCGCGGGCAACGGCAGGCCCGGACGCTTCGAGAGCGATCTTCACGGGAACGTTAACATACTGCTAGGAGGGTGAGAGAGCATCTTTTTTTTCTCTTCTTTCGACTGCTTTTGGGATTTGGCTGAAATTTGACTCTTCTGTATTGAACTAAGTGTCGTGTGAAAAATATTCTTTTATGAGTTAAAATAATAAACTTTTTAGCATAATTTAACGTAAGCTAGTCCATCACTGCTAAACAGAGTTTCGAGGCGAAGCCGTATATTTTGCCCGGCAAAGTTATGACTTTTCGGGGGGCGCCGTATCTGACGTACACGGCGCTACGCGTCCGGCCACGGATGTAAATTGGCTCTTACGGAAATACGCCGCTGAGCGATCTGCATGATTCATGCGGCATGCGTCAAAGTCGCTCGCGCGAGCGACGTTTCTTACGTTCGGGCCGTTCGGGGATCAATCGATGGGGGTCTATCGGTTGACGAGGCTCTGGAGGTGCTGAATTGTTAATTCCCATTTTTTCGGGCGGTTTCGAGACGTGAATTGACGTGTGATGACGCGATCGAAGTAGAATAATTATAGAATATAAAAAAAAACGAGGTAGATTTTTTAAAACGGAATTTTTCAAAAAGCAACCCCGTAATTGAAATTTCAATATTCATAAAACTTCCCACAGACGATCGCGGCAACTCGGCTCATTCGTTATCGACTGAGAAACGTGCGCGTATGCACGACGCGTGTTCGCGCCAGGACGTTATTAAGAAAAGCGCACGTAGAATAAAAAAAAATATGTCGCAATTAAAAAAGGGATGACGACGACGACGACGTCGGCGGTGGCTGCGGCAAGAAATCCTTGAGGGGCGGAACCGGGTTAAACTCTCATCGCTCGCTCGCTACGCGTTTCCGTGAATACGCAATTACATTTCATCCACACGTACACGCAGACACGTAGGTGTAGACTCGAGGGGGGCGGTCGAGACTTTCTTTCCGGCGCGACAAAGCGAGAATTTCTTTCTTCTTGAGTCTCCTCCTCCTCCTACCCCGCCTGCGAACTCGCCAAATATAATAATGATAATAACAGCGCGGAGGGGAAAAGCCGAGCTCGCGCGGTGGTCGTTTTTTGTCTCGCCAACGCTCTCTCGATCTCTCGCAGCGCTGGCTAAAAGGGAAGAGTTCTTATGTATACGCGCCTGTCGCGGCCTCGCGCTTATTAAATTCGCCTCGCGCGATACAAACGCGGGACGAAAGTTGTGCGTTCATTAAAATTCCGTGTGTGTGTATATATGTATCTATACAAATGCCATTTGTTTTTCGCTACCTGCGCGATCGTCAATTTTTTTTCTTTTTTTCTACGAGGCTGCGAAATGCGCGCTGATTTTAACATTGTTTTATAAATAACCCGCGAACGGCGGGAATTCTAAAGCGCGCGCGCGCGTATCGTATGTTCTTTTATTATATTTTCGTAACGCTTATCGGAAAAAGTTTTGGAATTAAAAAGATATGCGCCGTTTATACAACTGTTCTTATTTTGAGACCGAGTTCAAGTTCGTTTGGGTATATATATTTACGGAACTCGTGCGCGGCAGCGATCGAGATGAAATTGTCTCGCGGGCGCGATTCGTTGCGGGGGTGGGGACCAAAAAAAAACAGAATGAAACGATCTGCATATTTAGGTACGTGTAAACTTTTGCCCCGCGCCGCGATATAATCGGAAAGATTTGCATGAAATCGTTTGTTTCGCGCGTGATTGGATTCGAAAGTTAACGTTCCGCAAACTTCTTCATAACACTTTTTTTTTAATAGAGTCGGAAAGATTTACATATTTGCATTTAATCGCCATAGTAGGGGACAAATTTTCTCGGTCATATTGAACAGTGATAAAACTTAAAATGACAGTTTAGACAGTAAATCAAAACCAATTTTATCAAATCATTTAGCAATAATTACATTTAGTTAAATTTTTAAAATACAATTATAGCTTCAAGTATACCCGTGGAAAAAAAGTCTGGGTGAAGTCTGCCAAAAGTCTGGGCCAAATCTTAAGAAAGTTTGGCTGGTCGGACGATCCCATACTTTTACCCAGACTTTCCATTATGTACTAGACTTGACCCAGACTTCACCCAGACTTCTTTTTTTACACGGGTATTGACGCATTGTCCCTAAAAACAGACAATTCCAGTTACAATCTCCCAGAATATTCTTTCATTTCGGACAGACTAATTTACTTCTCGCCGACAACAATACGATCCACCCTATGCTTAAAAAAAAAAAAATTAACAAAACTAACGCGGCGTACCATGAAACGTCCCTAATTATTCCAAACGGCCGGAACCATACAGCGCGTGCGCGTCGCGAAAATGACGAATCCCAGGCGCCGCGACTTTATGACTCCCTCGCGAGCTGCTGGCAACGTTCCTCGCGACAGCGTCGAAGAAACTAGAGGCGTAATTGCGCGTCGCTCGAGAACCCTCGGCAAAGTTAATCGCTTCCGGCCGCGGGCGAATGATTTAATCGCGCCGCGCGGGATCCGACGCCACGAATTTTCCTCAAAGTGGGAAGAAGGCGCCTTTTTTCGGTGTATAGTCGCGCGGGAGAATGTAGGACGGAACACGGCGCGGAAAGCTGCTTTCTCGTGGGCTACGAGGCTCTGCAAGAGTGTAATCTTATTAAATTTTTTACTTTTTTTTCTTTTCATTGCTTTATGTGCAGTTTCGGAAGTGAGCCGGTTATCGGGGGTAATTTCGTTGTTGCAGGAGCAAAAAGGATTAACTAATTTTTTGAAATTATATAGGTTTGTCGAAACAAAAATATTTATTTCTTAGAGTGAACGATGCGACGATAGGATTAATTAACGTTCGAGTAATTTTTATTATAGTGTCAAACGTTTTTGAAAACAATGAGCGAATTTTGCATCCATTGAAAAAAAAATTCTTTCCAAACTTCTCCACAACCACACAAGACCAAAACCACACTCCAATTCTAAAATCAGCCCGCGTTCCAGCGTAAAACCGTGCCGAAAGCGCGCGCGACCGAGCTGGAAAAAAATCGGGAGCTGGCGATTCGAAGGGGAGAGAAAAAAAAAGCTGCCGTGGAAGTTTCGTCGGCGTGACGCGGGGAATTTCGGGCTAACAAAATCGATGGGAAGAATGTCGATGGCGCGACGGCACCTTTTTTCCTCTCTCTCTCTTTCTCGTCTTCTTCGCCGTTTCCGCGCGTGTCATCGGGGAAGTGTACATACAGGGACGCTCCTATATACCTTCCGGCGCGCGCAGGCATTCGAGCGTACAGCGTCTACTGTGGTGGGTGTGGATAATAAAAGTGTGTGGAGACACGCAGAGGCGACAAATTATTAAATCGATGGTGTCCCCTGTAGTTCAACTTGATAGAAAAATTGTTGATTAGTTAATTTAGAGTGAATATATATTTTATCTGTAATATTTGTTTTTGGGATTATCTCGGTTTAGTACATTTTAAGATCATAGTTTTTTTCTAAACGACAAAGTTTATTTTTTCTTTTTAAATTTTTAGTTGTTTAAAATGGTAATTCGTTTTTCTATATTATATTTGTCAATATATTGCAGGCATTGTTTCCAGAATTAATTTGTTCAATTTTTCGTACACATAAATTTAATATCAAATTTTAGTATGTGGGAGAAATGTTAAATAAACACGAGCTTCTAATGCCCATTTGTTATTTTCCGTTCATTAATTAAATAATATCGTTTAGCATAATGATGCCAATTAATAACGCTTTTCCGCTATGCATTTTGCCATCGCTATGGCTATTAACATTCTACTGTTTTTTCATGGCATATGTAAATTATTGAATCAATTAACAAGGGTTATTTAACGTAATTGCTTGAACTTATAAATTTAAAAATATTGGGAATACACACGAAATTCTACATCTATTTTCATTTCCACAAAGACAACATTTTCTCCTCGAAGAAAATTCATAAAAAATACAAAATCAAGTCTTACATCGCAAATTGTGGCACATTCCTTTCGGGTTTACCGACAAACCAAACACCAACAACATCGGGGTCAGTTATCCAACGCGGACGCGATTCGCGAGCCATGACGATTATGATGATGACGACGGAATTGCTCGTCGGTCATTCCAGAAATTATTGGCTTTTCCACCAAAGTCCGCAGATAACCGGAGATTGTCGCGTTTTCATCATTTCGCTCGTTTGTTCGTTCGCATGGTGAACCACATGGTGAAGAATGTCATTTTCGTGGTACACGAATGTTCACTCTCGTAGATTGCGATGTAACTTCATTCTGTAGCATTGCATTCGCAGAAAATACAAACATTTTATCTTTATCACTAACATATATCGTGCGAGCATATTTTTGTTTTCCACTAATTTAAAGAGGGACCGATTGTGTTATAGTTACCGTATCGAACATAAATGATCAATTAAAACGAAAAAGGTGCAATTATTATAATTAAAAACATTTCTTTTGAATTTTTTCATGAATACGATGACAATACCGTCGCAAAATGAAAATTTCAAAAAGTTTTAATTACTAATATTTTCCTCGTTATGCCGGGCGAAAATTAAAATTTTTCACCAAACATCTCTCTCCCAATTTTCATCCTAATTAGCATCCGCCTCCAGCTCCCTCCACAGCCTCGCAGTTTCAAATGTAAAAGACCTCTGTCGTACCCTCGCTAAAAAAGGAGAGAACCAAATCTCTTTTTAATCCGGGAAAATTTTAATCTTCAGCGACCTCGAAAAAAGAGCAAAACAACAACGACGACGATGAGTTTGATACCTTTTAATATACAACCTCCCTCGTCTTTTTTGTTTGTCATTGCACAGAGCAATGTTAGGAGCCGTGGTCGTGGTCGTCTTCCTGATCTGCTACTGCTGCCACCGTAACATGCGAAAGAATCGGCCGCACGAGTACTCGCAGTACTGGCGCACGGAGCCCGACGTACACAGCCTCGAGGTCTTCACTATGGACTCGCACGCAATGGTAACTATAGCTATACATATACACAGTGTCCTAAAAGTTTCGGAGGAAATCGTTTATAAAATCGTTTTTATACTAAAGTTTTATAGGCTTTATGTAGCATAGGTATGCGACTTGATTTTGATCAAAGGGACAAATTCAGTCGTCAATTGAGGGTCAACTTGAAAATTAAAAGTTTTTTCTAAAAAAGGTTTCCTGAAAAGTTACTTGTCCGTTCCAGAACTTTTAGGACACTCTGTATAATGTACATATTTTCTTCTCGGCGTGTTTTTTTTTTCCTTAATGGCAGACGGTGTATGCTTAATTGGCATCGATCGGGGCGAGGGTAAAATCAATGGCGGCTCGGTTACGTCAGCAGACCTTCCGGCTCCACGATAGGACTGTAGGGGCTTAATTTCGATACGATAGCATCGTGGATACACGTGTTTTGGTTTTCCCTTGGCGGTGGGATTAGCAGCGATTGTTTTTCTTTGACTAGTCGAATTGATTTTAAGAACCCGAGGAAAAGTTTTAATGGAAGATTTATTCGATATGATGGATTTAAAGTTAATTCGGTAAAGTTTATTAACGTACGGTAGCATGAGTTTTGTATGTTTTCGAAATTGACAAAAATCAAAGTACTGTATTTAGTCAATTTTACGAGCGTGACGAGTTTAATTGATAAAGTAAAGAACATATATATATATTGTTGTTATTTGTTGAGTGAAGCGTGAAAAGGATTTGCATGTATACCAATTTAATAATGTGTTAAAAATTTAACTTTTTACGATTTTTATTTCACAATGCAGTTTTACACTGATGAGTAATCTTATCAAAATATTCGAAACTTCGTAACGCGTATGAGTTTATTTTAGGACCTTCCAAATATTTGACTACTGCTCAATCACCTTTCACGTCAAAAATGGATCAATTACATAGCTCGAAAAATAATTTATGGAGTTTAATGAAGTAAACTTCAACTTTTCCTATACAATTGTTTATTTCTATTTTAACAGACATCATTAAAGACCTTTTACAACAGAATAAATTAATTGCTACATTTGAATATTTACTAATATTATATTGTCGAACAACACTATTACTACAATATCATAAGTTTCAAAATATTTTTTTTTTAATTTTAAAAGAATGAAAGAAAAGTTTGGGCCATCGATCCGTCCCAGTAATTTCACTGCAAGCTGAATAATGAATAATTATGAAAACAGACACACCCACTAACGCTCGCGCTCTAGTTTCAGCCCATAAACGATCTTTTTAAATTAGCATAGCAATCTTTCTAGAGCCTGCTAAGAATAACAAAGATACGAGATCACGCAAGCCGCGCACACTGCAAAACACGGAATATTTTATTAAGTTTCGCTAATGACAATCTCAATGAAAAAGCTTCAAACCCTTATAAAACCCTATGAAAAACAGCTCTCAAACAACCTTATCAGGGATGAACTAATTGTTATAATTCCTCTCAACAGTGCTACGACCGCGCGACAATGGGCCTGGGCCATCCGGACGAGCTGAATCCCTCAGCGCTGTCGGCGTCGTTGCAACGACCGGCGACACCTGGTCCGCCACCGACCTACGAGAGCCTCATCTTCAAGCCCTGCCTGGCCTCACCGTCGGACAAGAAGCCGGAATACGGAATGCACGGCCTGTCGCCGGTCGGCTGCATCCTGCCCGTGCCCATCGACCTCGGGACTGGCCAGCTGCATCAGCGCACACTCAAGGAGGAGGAGAGCGGCAGACACGACGAGGGCCTGCCCTCCTACGAGGCTGCTCTCAAACTAGAGGCGCACGGCTATGTCTAACGCGAAAGTGTGCTCGAAAACAGAGACTTGTGCTTCGCTAAAGGAATTCGTAGGAGAGTGCGTGTCGAACGTGGAACGAAAGTTCAAGTGGTATGAGAGGTCTTCGATTAGTCATGAATGTAGTGACACGGTCTAAAGAGGGGCTGTTTCACACAGCTAAAGATATTTCAGAGACAGTCTATTATTGCTCGAAAGTGTCGCGAGATGTGGCAGTTTTGGTAAACGATGTTTAAGAGATAAAGAAA
The DNA here is from genome assembly GCA_030522985.1 of Torymus sinensis. NCBI lineage: Eukaryota > Metazoa > Arthropoda > Insecta > Hymenoptera > Torymidae > Torymus > Torymus sinensis. The sequence continues at coordinate 9,963 of JAPYZP010000342.1, read as the reverse complement.
CATGTTTATATATATTGCTGTATAAATTAGAATTTAAACATAAACGATTGCGTAACAACAATTGTATAATCAAAGCCTTTTTCATTTCTGCTACGTTCATTTTATATGTATATAAAATAATATAATATATATAATAATATATATGATATTTTAAAATATGCGAAGACGAAAGGAATTCACTTTTCGACTAATTAGTTACCACAACATTACTCCAGCATGCAAAAAGGTCATAACTTTTAAAGAACTACAGTAATTTACTATGTTGTAAAATTTGGTGGAAAGACTCTATTGGAAATGTTCTTTCAAGTTAATTATATTTTGCAAATGCAAATTTCAATACACATATTACATTTCTATTGTATTAGAATGCTTTAATGATTTTAAAATAACAACTTGCTATCTGGAATTGTAAACGAAAGATAAATATTCAACAAAAAAGAGTAAAATTTTCTATGTAACAGAAATTATAATACGACAATTGTACAGAATCTTATCATTATTAAATTACAAAATTTAGAGAAAGGTACATTTAATTAACTGGAAGTTGAATTTTTTGCCATTTCAAAAACATGCAATTAAATAAGGGAATAAATTAACTAGAATAATTATACGCACATCAACTTATACTGAAGTATTTATTATGGCTTTAACAAATTCTAAATTTCATCCATAATGTACATTTTCAATTACCTTTATCTTGATTAAAATATTAATTCTACTAAAAGGACTTATATATTTTTATTATATCGTTGAATTAATAGCATGTTAATTTTTGGATTGAAATATACTAAATGAATACCCATCATATTTATTCATAAATTGTTGTTATTTTTAAATTAAGAAAACTTAAACAATAAAAATTCGTTATTGATTTATCTCTAGATGGTCGAAATATTATTTTATAAAAATGTTAATGATTTCTTTCGAATACCCGCATGTATTTGAACGTTTTCCTTGATTGAGAAAATATTAAATTAAAAAGCTAACATTTAATAAATGATATTTAATTATATTATTTATATGATGTCTCAATGGTTAAATTTATTGTATATTTCATGTATATAAAATATTTGGCAATTGTCTATGTTACTCATGCGAAACATTTATTTATTTACTGCAATACGTGTTGAAAATGAATGTAATTAAGTTAATTATTTTTCTAGTCACTGGTTAGTTTAGTCACAGATTAAGGTTACTATTATGAAGTGAAGAAAGAATAAAAGAAGACGCGAAAGTAACCGCAATATTCAATTGTACTTGAAAACACATTAAAAATACAGTTAAGCTAATGTCAATGTATTTTTCATATTTTCCGATAAGGTATCCTAGTGTTGAAATATATAATTTCTATACATGAAATTTACATTATCAATGTTTGTAATAAGAATATTCATTTTAAAATATAATGTAGTTAATATAATTTAGAAAGTGTAAAAGAGCAAAGCCTGGAGCGATCTTTCTTATAAAGGTCGATTATTAAAAAAATTAGGCTAATATTTTATCAGTTCGTTGCATAATAACACTTGTAGTTCATTTTGTACATACATACCTAAAAAACAAAAGGCACTGTAACTTTTTCATATTATGTTCTTTGCTACAAATATATTAGGCTTTTTACGTCTCTGTGAAATTTACGCGAAGTAGGAAGATTCAATTAAATCGAAACGACGCACTGTTTACTCGAGAATTTAATTAAAGTCGTGTACTTCATTCCGACTTGTTGTGATTATTTTGTTTAATGAACATTTATTAGACATTTGACCTTAAGCAAATATAGTGTTCTACATGATCTGGCTTGCTTTACATAATCCAATCAATTTCAATTAATTCGTATTCCACCATCTTTTGTATACGGTCAGTGATAGTTTGACTACATGGTATTCTTTTGCAGAAAATAACATTTAATTTCTACACTTTTTGGAGAAAATAACATTTAATTCTAAATAGGAAGTCCCTTTTTTCTGTAAAATAAAAGGCCTTCGATTTTTACAAATGCAACTGAAAACTTTTGTAAAACACGTCGTCCATTTCTTTTCATGGTAAACTGTATAATACACCAAAACCAATTGATAAATTTAGATCTATTACAATCTATGTGCTTGCTATAGAATTACGCTGTATATAGAACTGTACATATAAAGACTTCGCTTCGGAAAGAAAATTTAATTCTAATAAAATAAAGAATTTTAAAGAAATTATAAGAAGCTTGGTAAACTTTGTAATATATCCTTTAATTCCTTAAAATCAACTCTTTTACTATATCAGTAAATAATTAAAAATATGTGTAACAATGATCACCATCTGATTTACAGTTTGGCAGTCCGTAATAGTAAAGTAGATTAAGTACAATATGTACATGGAAAACTACTTTTCGACCGCGCAAGATTTAAGGTAGAAATTTCCGTTACCAACTGCGTTCGCAATACTCTGCGGAGCTACCGAGATGATAAAAAGCTGCGCAGTGGAACATCGATGGAGCACTTTGCACAGGAAAATCCTAGCTGTTTTTCCGTTGATAATGTAGAAAACTATTTTCTTTTTTATATTATTGCACATGTTAGAGTTATAATTATTTGTGAACATTGAGCAGATTTGAGCTACGTTTGCGAAAATCAATAATACAATTTGAACAGATAACATTTTTGTACATCAAAAATAAATTTTTAATCATTTTTAGTTTTTAAGATTCATACGTAAATAAATCAGGCTGAAAATTAATTCTAATTTAAAGTAAACTACAGGATATTCATTTGTTCAGCAAGATAATTTATTGCAGAAATTTTTTTATATCAATTTAGGTTTGTGCTATTCTCAAGAAAGAATATTAATTTCATTATCTTAATTTCCATGCTAATTGATCAATATAACGAACCAATTAAATTTCTCACGTGCTAGATTTAACATTTAATAAGAACGAAAAACCGAAGAGGACAAACGCGATATATCAGAAACTTTCATCGAAAATATTAATTAATATCTTTAAGTTACTTACGGGTCATTTATTTTCTTATTGTACAAAGATAATTTTAATTGGTTCGTAATGTAAAGTTACTCTTTCTTCATTATAATGGATGGAAACCGAAAATTTCTTTTTAAAACAATGGGTTTTTTAAATTTAATCAAGAATCAATTGTAATATTTTAAAGCGATGTTTGCAGGCGAAACAAGTTAACTGCTCTATTTATAGTTACATGAGAAATGTTTTGTATTCTGCACTTTAGGTACTTTCAATCTATAAACCAAATGCTCAATTAAACTAATGAAATGAAAATTAAAACATGCATACTAAATTACGTACAAAATCTATTAACACTTGTATTTAGAAGTGCTCCTACTCTCTAAATTTCAATCAGTGCCATGCCTATATGCACTGATACCCAATTAGTATAAGAATACTTGTAATTGATAAACATCGAAAATCTACAATAATTAGTGAATATTCACTGTTGTCAGTTATATGTATACATCAATCATATGCCCTGATTCAATTCAGAGAGTAGATAATGTTTGACGCTATATTTTCTAACGGATATGTTTAAAAATGATACATCCCTCTGTGTAAAAATGAAAATTCGCCCCACTACAGTGGTGCACTAAACATTTAATATATATACTATTCAGGCATAGTAAATCTCATCATAATATGACCCATTGAACGTAAAAATCCATTCATTTCCGTGGTCAAACAATAGCGCTCGTTATCGCACCAAAGCAAACATCCTCGCGTTTTCCAGCTCGTCCCACATTTTTCTCTTCTCTCTCTCTCTTTCACTCCCTCTCGCCGAAAACTAGCGCGCGGCGAAAATTCATCAGCCTCGCCCTGGCGCACCCGCGCAAAAAAACCTCCATAAAACGGACCCCGGAGTTTCGTCCAACCCCCGCCCGCCAATCCTTTCTCCCTGTCATCTCTATTTCTCTCTCTTACAAAAAAGTGCAGCACGCCAGCAAAATAAGAAAGATTTGCAGAGAGATATATATATAGATAACCGCACCGAGGCGGGCCGTCAATTTTCCATTATGCATTCGTTCCCGACACAATAGCTCCCCCTCCTACCCGCGCGCAGTATGTAATATATATATTCTCCTTTCGCGTGCAGAGCGGGGAAATCCCTGCGCGCGCCCGCAACGTCGTCGGCGACGACGCGGTAATTGCACCGACTGCTCTGCGGCATCGTCGCGCGGCTCCGGGGCGCCGTTACGTCTTGAGGCTATATCTTCCTGCTGCTCACGTGTATCTAGCTTAGAGAGGGAGGACACACGCCTCGTCGCCGCGAGGTCTGTGTGATGTGATACGTGTGCGAGGCGGCCGCGGATTTAATGAGTTTTCGGTCGATGCTTCCACCGGACAGCGGCGCGCCCGCGGAGGGATTTGTCTATTGATTTTTGGGGGGAGGGAGGCGCCGCACGCGTTTCGACATACTGCGCTGCGAGCATCATGCTCCCAGAAGGAGGAGGAGGAGTTGCCGCATGTCGCTGCTGCTGCTGCTGCACGCTATAGCTGCTTGTCGAAATGGAAGAGTGCTGTTGGGACTATGGGTTTATTTTGGGAGGTGACGGGAGGATCTCGTGGTTAGTCGTGGGATACACGCGGGAGGAGCTCGTGGGATATTAGCTTCTTTTGAATGGGGTTCAAAATTTGCTGAAATTATATATGGGCTATATTTCAGTCAAAATATTTATTATTCGACACGTTTTGGGAGTGAAATTCGAATTGCCTATAATCTGACCTGCAATCAGCTTGGGTCGTTAAGATTACTGATTTTACGTGCAAGAACTTCATTCTAAAATTATATATCTTTTGGTTGATGATCATAGTATGCATTGTAGATAACAAACGCTTAAAGTTTAACGAATATGGGCCATTTCATTGTGGCTCCAACGATGTAAAATTAACGACCTCGGTAATTTTCGGGTCTGCGTGATTTTTTTAGGTATTATAAAATATTACACAATATATTTTTATAAACTAAAAACCGGGTAAAATAATGAATCTGGTCTGAAGTGAAAATTGACGCGAAAAAAGGTAGTATCTATTTTAAGTGAACTCCGCTTTGATAAAGTTATACATTCCCCCGCTGTTGGATGAGATGCTGATGACAAAGGCAAAATCTTTTATAATTAGGAATCATTTTACAAGCTTTTTTGCAAGATAATTTAAAATTTTTTAAGCTTTAATAATTCCATTTTAATTAGCACAGAAATAACGTGACACACGTTTATCTTGTTTTGCAAAGCTTTCGTTCCAGGTTACCTGAACTGTGTAAACGCCTTCAACAGTAGATTAAATTAAAGACAATAGTAATTCCTGTTGGCATCAAGTGTGACATAACCGAAGCAAACCAAACGCGACAAATCTCTGCAGCTCGGCGCGAAACATTAGGATTGGCCTCACCCGCGCTGCGCCGCAAGTTCGCAGTCTTCCAAGAAAGTAGGAAAATCAATCGTCCCTCGCTCTTCTCCCCTCTTTCTCCTCATTTTCATAGATGGAACCATTAGCGCCACTTTCGCCAGCGAATCAGTTTTCGTCGGCGCCGCGGCAAATCCCATTAGGCGCCGCTGCGTTATTAAATGCAAGGGTCTCGCGGCAATTGATTTAAGCATGTCTCGCGGAGTTTTCAAATCAGCAAGAACGGATTAAGAGACTAATTTAAATAGCTTAAGCTAGTGAGATTGATAAACGATGAATTTGAAAAGAAGTATCGACGATTTGCTTTTACATGTGCCGAAAATTTTAGTTAATTAGTCACAGATTATTTGACGTATTTTATGTTTTTCACTTTGAATGAAAACGTATAGTAATTTTTCATTGTGGCTCCGCGTTATATTCTCATCCATTTTACGACGGGAAATCCTGCTTGTTTTCTTTACCCGCGTAAGTGCCATAATAAACTTTGGAACATTTTTCTCAGTATTTTAAAATATCTCGTACCATACTTTCGTGGAAAAATCACTTTGCAGTATAGAAACCAGATAATCCAAATGCCCAGGAGAAATGCACCTGCACGATATAGTAAAACTCGAGTTTCCGAGCCGTATGCGTACTCCCAATGGCTTCCCGTCTACTTTTAATGCGTTCTTCTTTGCAGGATGTACGGGATTGCTTTGAAAATAAGAGAGCACTCTGGTATTTTTATCCGCGATGTTATGACGGCGTTCAGTCAAATGATCTCGCATGAAACACAAGTACGCCGATAAAAAGATAGCCTTGGTCACTATCGAACGTTTCGTAGTTTATGACAATAGTACAGTCAAAATAGCTATCCTGAAATTCTGGATCCATATTAAAATTTTACTAAAGTTCTCGACAGAAGACTTTCCATGTACGACGTCTCAGAAACGTTTTAAGAACAGTGTCAGAATCCGCAAAATTGTCATTTTGAAATGTTACAAATAGCTGGGATGTTTCGATCTGGTCTTACATTCTGCAGTAAGTATCTCTATTTTCTAATATCCGCGGAAAACTTTCGTTCCAATATTTTTATAAAAGCAAGAAACTGAAATGAAGAAAGTAAGTTATATAAATTTTCATGACTTTTGAAATTCAAACCAAAATGTTGCTATTAATTAAATAATCTTAAATAGACAGTATATCAGTGCAATGGCCGACGTGAGATTAAAGATGAAAATTCCTTGAGAAAATGCAGGAAGAGAAAGTAGATTCTTCATTCAACTAAGGTAAAGAAAAGTTCATTTTGTATGCTTTTAGTAAGAAAAACTTCACATATGAAACAGTAGTGTTTTACTATCACGCATGTGAATAATTTTTCCTCGATTTCTCAGCTCGTAACATCATCTTCACGCTAACAAAAATCAACTAAAACATACAATACGAATATTTCAACAAACCTATATAAGGCCATCATGAATATTACGCTCGCGCAGGTCTAATTGCAAGGAAGCAATAAAAAGATTCACTTTTACTACCATCCTTGTCATACTATTTCTATAATAAGTTCTCAACCAGATGGATAATAACACGCGAATGAAGCGCGAGTTCACTCCCCCAATGAGAAAAAGTATGTCAATATTTTCGAAAAAGGCTGTCAAGTGCGAGCCTAAAAAATTGGGGCTATCCCTCTCCAGAATAATGAAGCTACAAAACTATCTCGAATATCTAAAAATCCACCTCGAGCTACATTTTCCGTCGCCACGAGTGATCGTCGCCTGGAAGACACGGCGTACACCACACCAAAAGATCATCCGGACTCTTTGCGCGTCGCGCGCACGTCCCGGGTCTCAAAGGATAGATGTACTCCCGAGCGCGCCCGGAAAGAATGCAAATCAGCCGAGTGCAAATGGCAGCCGTCTCACTTTGAGAGTCGAGCTAACACTTATATATAGATATGTCGGATTGGGAGATGCAACAGTGCTGCGCCGTCGCGTCTTAATCGCCGATCGCCTTTAATCCTCACGTAAGTATCTCGTGCGCAAGCGCATTATTCTCGACACGAGAGGAAGAGAAGAAGAAAAGAGATATGAGAGTCGGAAGTGCGGGATTTGCCGGGGGAGGCTGTTTCGTCGAGCAAGTAAAGTTTGTTTTGATGGTCGAAGATTGACGGTAGCTTTTTTTTGGGCGCCGCGCTTTTTATTATACATGCCGAGAGACATCGATTTATTAGTTTCTCGATTTGACCGTGCTTGATTAAAAGTCATGAGGTTTTTCTTGTTCGTATATACTCAGAAGTCGATATAATGAATTTTCAGAGTTATTTCTGCTGAGTTGTTAAAGTTAAACCAAATTGATCGTATATATGATTTATTTATATCTTTTCTTCGAAATAATCTGATAAAAGATTTGAAAATATATAGTGTTGTCAGCAGCACGATTTCAATATTATGAAAGGTTAACAATTTTATATAAAATGTAATGATTGAGAGAATAAATAATTTTTTTTTACAAATACAATGATTTTGTCTAGTTGCGATGGCACGAAATATTTCACTTTACATGTAAATTATTGTTGGTACATTCAAAAGGTGTATGACATAAAATTTCCAAGGATTTGCATTATCTTCTTTTACGACCTATCTACATGGAAAAAGATTCAAAAGATAAATCAAAATTCTTTCATTTATGCACTTTTAGGGGAATTTTATCATAATGAAATAGGCTGTTTGACTAACAAAATAGGTAATGCGCGTTGAAAACATTTTTTGTTTAAGCAATTGAATTATAAATTATATATACTTACTCGATAACATAAAATGCTAGGTATACATATATATTTTTTGCTGATATAATTAAACTTACTCAGAGTAAAATTGTCTATAAAATATACTCATCTTTTTAGGGTTATTAAATTTGTCTAAATCATAAAGTATACCTGAAAGAATATACTTACAATAACTCAGAATATTTTCCAAAGACGATATTATAAATTTTCACGAGTATTATTACGAACGAAAGGTAATAGTAGTGAAAGTACATAAATAAACTTGAGAAATACAAACAGCAATTTAAAATAGGTCGTTCAATTCTAGTAGTAAAAATACTTCTACTATAAAAAGACAAATTTAAAAGATAATCTCCAATTCAATACGAGCGTTTATTTATAGAACGTATACAAAAATCAGTCAACCATCAATGAAACGATATTAATAATAAATCTTCAGCAAACGAATAAATCGTCACATTTTTGGTCCAAACTCTATACATTTAAATAACGAAGCACGAACGAATTCAGATACACACATCCACGCGCGCTCGCAAAACGCCATTCCCCGATAAAGCGCATAAATCTTTTTTTGCGCAAAAACATATTACTTAACCAGTCGCCGCGACATTGAGATATTCCTTATGCCGTCGCACGTACGTGTACACGCGTGCTCAGTTATACCTATATGTATATACTGGTGGCCGGTCGGGTAAAAATTTCACTGGCGGCGATCCAACGCGATAATTCTCCGGCGTATATACGTATCTGCACACCGCATTGCGCGGGAGGGCGCGCGCAGTAACTAGATAAGACCGCGATAAGACGCGGGGACGCGGCGGCCCAAAATTATCGTCACCTGCTCGTTTCCTAATTGCCGCCGCCGCTGCCGTCAACGCGCAATCTCGTTAAAGTTTACTTATGATGTACACGCGCCAATGTGGGCGATGAAAGTTCAAGCGGCCGACGACGCGGCCTTTGGCTTAACGAACGCGATTTTAATGAGCCGAAACAGTGCGCGGCCGCGTCTTTGTGCCGCTTGACTTTCTCGCTCGCGCGGAAAGGTGGCTGCCCTGCTTTAATTACAACTTACTTATTCAATTCGGTCTCGCGTCTGTAACTGCCGGTCCCGGGGGTAGGTATATACGGTGCGTGCGAAATTTCGCGGAATTCGTCGTTTATACTATACCGCTCGGGGAATTTTTCCATGGGGACATTTTACAGGATCGGCGACAATGAAGGTAGGGGAAAACAGTCAGGAAACTTTCATAATATGTGCAATTCTACAGAAATAGACAAAACAAAGATATAAAAAAAAAAATTTTTTTTAGGGCACACCTATTACATGGCATTTTTAAGGTTCTTTAGGTGTTCTAAAACATGAGAAAAATTGTGAACACACTTTATCCGTTGCCAAACTTTGTTGTTCCTTCAAAAGTTATAGCAGTTTAAGGTTTAGCGTCGAAATGGCACATTAAGGACGCTCTTACATGAAAATTTACAAACTGTGATAGAACGTTTCCAATAATTCAAGATGTGCTGAACATGTACTCTTATGGGACGGCGGGAAAAAATCAGTCAAATCGAGTATTTCTGAAAAGGGATCAAATTGTTGATCAGTAAAAAACATATCACTTTAAAAATTAAGTCTTCCTCTTTCAAACCACACGTTTTAAATTATACGTAGCCGTGGAAAATTACGAGATATTGATGATTATGAACACAAATAGCAGACGACCTGCACCGACCTGCACGAGAGCGAGAGAGACAGAACGTCGCGCATGGTATAGTTTCTGCTCTTGCTGGGCGC